>JAASFI010000589.1:0-22525 GCA_023333705.1 Globisporangium viniferum | reverse complement strand
GCTGCTCAACAAATGGATAGCACTGCCAGAACGCGTTTTCTAATAGCTTCATCCTGGCCAATTTTCAGCCTCAAACGGCAAGTAGTGATAAAAATTTCACAAAAAAGTGTGTGTCCCCATAGCATTGGCCAGCACTGTACAAGGGCAGCTTATGTTTCGCTGGACAAACGTGTCTCTTATCCGGTACGGTATGTTATCTGTTATACGATGCCAAGCTCCTTGCACACTCATCGACTTGAACCATCGTGGGTTTCGTCTAAGTGTGAGTACGAGTACTTACTTCGGTTACCCTGAAAGGTCGCGAACGTATCTTTTGCAATTTGGCATTGGTTTGGCCACTACTGACAGATCCAGAATATGCAACATCCTTTAGTCCCCTCCAAGCGAGCAAGAAGGCCATGGAGACCGCCGTCTTTGCCGCCGCTAGTGCTGCTATTGGCGACAGCAATCGCGCTGTTGTGTCTCCACCCCAGCGGCACCTTGGCTGCGCTCACAGCCGCGTCCGTCACACTTGCTTCGCTTAATGCGGGCGTCTCGGGCACGGTCATGGTTGCGTTCCCCGCAAGCATAACAATCCCAGTAGGGGGATCAATCGTCGTAATCTTCCCGGCGGGCTTCTACGTCGCGTCCACAGCTTCGATCACCGCGTTCACGGCCGGCATCGATGCGTTCAGCACGATCATGGCGACGCCCGCAACGTCCCAAGTGACGATCACGATCGCGTCGAACCCATCGGCCGCTGGGGACATCCAGTTCGACATTGACGGGATCTCAAGCCCAGGTTCGTCTGTTGGCTTAGCGATAACAGTTTAACCTATCAGTTGGCTCACTTATTCTATTGATTTGTATCCCCCACCACTGCTCAGGTGAAGGCATGACCGCCAAGTTCATGATCAAGACAGCGAGCGCGAGCGGCACAACACTCGAGTACCTGACCAACATCCCCGGTTCCGTGATCACGAAAACGATCTTTACTGGCGGGACGTTGGCCGTGCCCAACACAAACGCCGGGGCTTCGGTGTCGTACACGCTCTCATTCACGCCGAACGTCGATCTGCGCGCCGGAAGTCGCGTGGAGCTCCAGTTCCCCGTGCTCCCAGCGAGCAACTACGTGCTGCAAAGCACGAGCATCACGGTCTCTAATGTGGTAGGACTCGATCCGGCGTCCACTGCGCTGTAGGTGCTGACGTCTGCGATCCGGCTCGTTGTCGCTGGGGCGACGGTCGCTGCGGGCACGCCAGTCTCCGTTCGGTTCAACAACGTTCTCAATCCTGCAGCGCAAGCCACGGGAACCACATTCGCGATCCGCTCACGTGACGCGTACAACAACATCTACGAAGAGCAGACAAACGTCGCGGGACCGACGATCTCGAGCACGACGCTCTCGTCCGCAGCGACACTCACGCCCCTTTCATACCTAGCCGGCAACGTGACTTCGTACACCGTTGGGTTCACGAATGCGGCGTACCTGACCACGGGAGCCAAGATCGTGCTGATCTTCCCATCGAGGTACTCGTTCAGCAGCGTGAGTGTCGCCGGTGCTTCCAACGTGCCGATCTCCAATGCTGTTGTGAGTGTGACAGCGTCCCCGCCAAACATCGTCACGTTCACGCTCGGCTCGGGTCCGCTCGCAGCTGGTGCCTCCCGCACGATCACGTTGAGCGGTATCGTGAACCCGGGGACGTCCTGCGACCAGTTCCTGCTCGACTACTGCACGACGACCTGGGAGAGCTATACGGTCCGCCTCACGGACAGTGTCAACAATGTCTACGAGGAATCCACGACCGTGCCTGGGACGCCGATCGTCAAGAAAGTGCTCTCATTCGGACGCGTTCGTCCCGTGGTCATGGTCGCCAACACGCTCACGTCGGCGACGCTGACGTTCAACTCGGAGGCGACGATCCCGGTAGGCGGCGCAGTCGAGGTTGTCTTTCCAAGCGGATACCTCGTGAGCACGAATCCAATCCCGGCGGCGAGCAATCATGTTGGAATCCCAGCTGCAAGCACGACTGTGTTGGTGAGTGGCCTTCAGGTGACGCTCGCAGTCGCTGGGGCGAGCAGCATCCCGCCGACCGTGGGCCTCTCAGTACAATTCAGTGGCATCAGGACGCCTCCAGGAGACACCACGGGTATCTACATCATGCGCACGCGGGACGCCACCGCAGACAACGCGATCATCGAGGAGTCTCAGTCGATCGCGGGTGAAGGTTGCGTGTACATGAACGACTGCAACGGCCACGGCACGTGCACGCTCTTCACCAAGACGTGCATGTGCAACCCCGGCTGGGGGGCGCCGAGCGACGTCGCGCTCTACAAATCGCCCGATTGCACCACCAGTGAGTAACAAATAAGTGATGGTGATAATCGAGTGGAAATTGGTTCTTGAGCAATGCACTAATCTGACTGATCCGGTTTGGTCTCTGTTTGTCTATGAATGGTATCAGGAGTTTGTCCAGCAGGGTTCACGTGGGCGGCTATCCCAACGGACGCGGTCACAGCGCACACCACGCTGGAGGAGTGCTCGGGCGTGGGGACGTGCGACCGAGCGACAGGGAAGTGCGCCTGCTTCCCAGGCTTCTTGGGAAGTGCCTGCGAACGGAGTGAGTTTAGCGCCTCGACAATTTCTGATTTCAAACGACTGAGCCGCTTGTGTGTGTGCTGGTTTGCTGTGTTGTGTCTATTATTCTATAGTCGGGTGTCCCAACAACTGCAACGGAAAGGGCAGGTGCCTGAGCATGCGCGAGATGGCGCAAGTCCAAGGCGCGCTCCCGCTGTCGGCTCCAACGACCTACTCCGGTGCCTCGGTGAGTGTTAACCTAGGTTGCGTTTCTTGACTATGTCCTAAGACATGAAAAGCCTCCAGGACTCACACTTGTCTTTCTTTGTAGCTGACCACGACGTGGGACGAATCGCGCATCTTTGGTTGCGCGTGCGACTCGACGTGGGCCGTCGGCACGGGCGCGGGCGAGATCCAGGCCACCGAGTACTTTGGCGCCGACTGCTCCATGCGTGAGTTGACTGAGTTTGCTGTCCTAAAATTGCCGTTTATTGCTTCTTGTGCTTGAGGCTGATGTTGTATGGCGTGCGATTTGCTTCAGGACACTGTCCTATTGGGAATGACCCTGATACAGACCAAGACGAAACAAACTGCGCTGGGGTTGCGGCGCCTGGAGGATTTGCAGTCGGCGTCACGGGCAATCTGTGCCTGGTCGAGTGCTCGAACCGCGGCATCTGCAACTACAAAACGGGGAGTTGCACGTGCTTCCGAGGCTACGCGGGCTTTGCGTGTCAAAACAAAGACGCCTTGCGTACCTGAGCAAATACAAAAGCTAGCAAGCAAAGTAACAAACACAACACATGTGCGAAGTTGTTGAAGTTGTTGAGAATGTTGTTGTTGTTGTTGTTGGCATTTAATAATAATAGTCTGCCTCTAGTCTTTGACTCTCTCGTTCTCTCTATGGGGATGAACTTTGTTTTGCAAGGACACCAGGGGATCTCAGGAAAGCTGCAGCAGCAGCTCCTTCTCGTCCAGTGCGCGCTTGCAGCTGATGTCCATGATGTAGACCTTGGACTGGCGCTTGAGGTCGATCTTGGCGCGCTTGGACGGCGGCAGGTCCTCCACGGACGCGGTCTCGAAGCCGCGCTCCATGAACCAGTGCGACGTGCGCGTGGTCAGCACAAACAGCTTGTTCACGCCCATGGAGCGCGCCTTGCGCAGGATAAAACCCAGCAGTGCATTTCCCTATTGTTAAGGCAAAAAAAATCACAACACACACACACATCAACAACAAGTTGTTAGCACTTGTTTTGCAACGCAACAACAATCACAACATCAACACTTGTTCACACAACTCTGACTGACCTTGCCCGAGCTGCGGTACGCGGGGTCCACGGCGACGCACGCCATCTCGGCAAAGTTGTTCTCGTAGGGCTGCAGCGCCGCGCACGCGATGATCGCGCCGTCGCGCTCCACGACCGTGAACGTGTGCACGTTCGACTCGATCTGCTCCTGATTGCGCGACACGAGCACGTCTTCGTCCAGCAGCGGCTGGATAAGCCGCATGATGCTCACGATGTCACTCGTCTTGGCCATGCGCACACCCTCGTACATGTGCTTGGAGATCATGAGCCCTTCGCCGTCGCGCGTGAAGAGCTCCTGCAAGAGCCCGCCGTCCACGTGGCGACTCACCATGTGCGACCGCTTGACGCCGTTCACGCACGCCAAGATCGACTGCTTCAGGTACAGCAGGAAGTCGGGGCTGATCTTCGGGTCGCTCGCCGCCAGCTCCACGTATTGCTGCGCCTGCTGGATGATCAGCGCCTGCACTTTCTGGTTCGTGCGCGTGTCGAACATCTCCTCACCGTCGTGCATGAAGATGAGCTTGTCGCTCTGCAGCTGGATCGCGCACTTGCTCGCCACCTGCTCGGAAAGACAGTTAAACACTTCCCCACTCGCGCTGTAGCCGATGCTGGAGATCAGCACGATGTCGCCGTTGTCGAGCGCCTCGCGCACTTTCTGAGTGTTCAGGCGACGCATCTCGCCCGTGTTCTTGAAGTCCACGCCGCCACGCACGCCCACGGGCTGCGCGGTGATGAAGTTGCCCGACGCCACGTTGATCGTTCGCGCGCGGCCGGGCGAGTTGACGATGCCTCGTCCGAGGTAGCTCTCGATCTGGAAGCGCACCGAGCCCGCGGCGTCCATCGCACACTTGAGCTCCTCGGGACCTGTGATGCGCATGCCGCAGTCAAAGCGCTGCGAGAGCTGGCGAAGCTCCAGTTGGTGGTTGAGCTGCGGTCGCGAGCCGGCGATGAGCACCAGCTTGATGCCGAACGTGTTGAGCAGCGCGATATCCTGCATCACGGCGCTGAACACGGGCGACTCGATGAGCTGACCAGGCAGGTGAATCACCATCGTCGAGCCGCGGTGGAAGTTGATGTACGGCGACATCATGCGGAACATCTCCGTGAACGAGCTCGGGCCCGGGCGCTCATTGTGCGGCGCCAGCTCCGGCGCCTTCACGCGGAGGCACTCGGGCGGCACCACAGGCAAAAAGTCCGCAAACGCCTCGCTGCTGCCGTCACTCGCATCGGCTGCTATCGCTCGTGTGCTTGTGAATGCACGGCGGCAGTTGGGAGCGCAGTGGTAGCTGCTGTTGCTCCACGACAGTTCTCCATTGGCGAGTGCTGCGGCTCCTCCCCGTCCAGCGAGCAGGTACCGACGGGTGGCTGGGACGAGCGCTCGCTTCGCGCTGACCTGGAGCACCGACCGGAGTCCATGCGACTGCAACATGAGTCTTCGTGCGCTGCTGGTAGTGCTGCTGCCTGTGGTGGTGGAGCGTGGGGCTCTCAACGCACGGCGGCTGCTGCTGCTGGCGGTGGAGATGGCGGAGTGGCGCGCATCGCGTGCTGCCCTTTTGGTGGCGCCTTCCTGACCGACCGACTCGCCACCACTGTACGCTCTTCAGGAAACGAACGGCCGTGAGGATACTTGCATCGCTATTCACAGGGTATATATAAATAGAGTATCGCTAAAACACTTATGCTAAAGCTAGTCAAAACTTCAACTATATCAGACTAGAGAGGAGATAATTTGTGGCTGGGTGCGTCGCTGGTCGTTTCGCAAGTATTTTTGGGGACAACGTGGGTCTAATTTACTTTTGTTTAAGCAGGGTATGTGTTATAAGAGGTTAAACCTCGGGACTTGTCACAATTACATAACCTTTCAAACCAAATACCCTCTTCAAAAAGATACAAATTGGCGCATAAATTAATATTTTTGTTTAAGCAGGGTATGCGTTATAAGAGGTATAAACTGGCTTTTTGTCTTTTTCGCCAAAAGCGGGAGTGAAAGTGAACGGTTTTTAACCTTGGTTTCACTATGCGATGGCATGAGTACATTTCACTTTGGCCTAACCCTTTCAGTACGAATTTTAAGCCGATCGAGTGAAAAGCTTGAACAGGTTTCACTTGCTTTCACTAAGCCGTCTAAGGGACGGCGCTCAGATCTTTCACTTTACCCTAATCCGCACGGTATTTTGGGTGAGATCGGGTATATTTGGGTACCCATGTCCGTCCAGATTGAACTTTTTGGAGTGTTTCACACCAAAAACCTCTTTTATTGAGCCTCTATGTATCAATAACCTCTATCCAAGCGTTCTCAGAAGGATCTCAGATTGTCAACGCTGAGACGTGTTTACCCGTTTTACAGGGGTAGTTAACTCTTATTCTGCAACTTGTCCGTCATTCATACAACTCTGTGGCTTTGAAGTTGCCGAATGAGAGTCAAGCCACCTTTTGCGCGCAAAAGGATTTTGTCTAACAAATCATACTTGTCACAGCACAAAATGCGCAAAAGGTGACTTTGTTTGGCGCCATTTTGGCTGTTGGCGATCTTCCACCAGCCAGCGTACTTAGCTGGAGAGACACACTGGCTCATTCATTCACTCACTCGCTCCTTGCACTGACTTGACGACGGAAATAGCGAGTGACTGAACCCACATACGTGCGTGGCGTCCGCGATTGGTTGGAATGCGCAGCGAATGATTTATTTTCTGCCAAAGATTCCACCAATTGCATCCACGCCAGTCCGTCTCCACGTGTATCACATCGCAAGACAACAAGCGCAACAGCTCACTCTTCAAAGTGCGCGCTGCTCCTCACCCGCAGCTCAGCTCACTTCCGTAGCTCTTCGACCTCAGCAGCTCCAACGTCTTCAACATGGCCAACGTCACGCCCACCCGTACGTTTGACTGATTGACTTGCAGCATCTGCATCTGCTCTGTGTGTGTGCGAATGCGGCTCATAGCGATTGATTGTCTCTGCAATGTGTGTGTATGTGCGCTTGTGTGATGCAGCGTCGGAGCTGCGCGACCTCTCGCTCGCGTGCACGCGCCTCTGGAACCTCGACTCGAACAGGCACGACCGTGTCATAATGCGCTTATGCAGCATGACAGGCATCTGATGATGCGCATATGCTAATTTGTGGAATGTCCATGTGTATCGTGCAGACTGGAGCCGGATGTGGACTACAAGATCGACCTGCAGGACGGCAAGAACATGTGGGACCACGGCGACTACGCGAACGACAAGCTCTTCACGTATGTGGACCCGTGCGTGTTTGAGCGCCGCACGTACAAGCTCTTCTTCGACCTGCTCGACAACTACGAGCGTGGCGTACGTTGCTTGTGTGTCTTATCTCTATGCGTTGTTTTCTTCATCGTTGCCACATTGAGCTGATTGTTTTTTGCTTGTTCTGTGTGTCTTGTTTGAATAGACGGGCATCGTTGAGGACGTGACCGAGGAAGAGCTCCATGAGAACAACGCGTTCCTGAACGCCGTCATCGACACGGCGCCAATGAAATACGCATTCAAGTACGTCTCGCACCTGTACACTCATGCATTGTTACAGTTTGCTAGGTGAGGCAATTGCTAATGTGCGTGTGTGTGTTGTTCCGCTACAATAGCTGGCTCGTGAAGAATAAGAAGTTCCACGGCGACATCCGTGCGTTCAAGCGCAAGCTCGACTACATCTGGTTCGGCCTCTACCGCCGCCAGGCGCACAACGACTCGTCCGGCTTTGAGCACGTCTTTGTCGGCGAAGAGCGCGATGTACGTATTGGGCTCACTATTGTACCCAAGTAGCTATATGTAGCTGTTATTCACAATGTTGCTGTTCATTTTCGTACAGGGCAAAGTGTGCGGCTGCCACAACTGGATGCAGATCTACAACGAAGAGCGCCACGGCCGCCTGGACTACCGCGGGTTCATCCGCCCAAAGCAGCGCGGTCGCAAGTTCATGGAGCCGTACAACCACGAGCAGCTCGTGACGATCCAGTTCAGCTGGGAGCGCGAGATCAAGCCCGTGTCCACGAGTCTCATCGGCGTGAGCCCCGAGTTCGAGCTCGCACTCTACACGCTCTGCTTCTTGAACGGCAAGGAGGATAACGTGATCCAACTCGGTCCGTACTTAGTCAACATCAAGTGTTTCAGCTTTGGCCGCGGTGACCGCGTGAAGATTGGCACGGCGTTCCCTGAGGCGCTCCCGCTCACGGAAGCCCAGGCTGCGGTCAAGATCCAGGCTCTGCTTCGTGGCAAGCGCGCTCGCGAACAGCCTGGCGCGTTCAAGGCGACCAGTGTGGCCAGAACGACGACGACCACCACGACTGCGACGGCCACGGTCGCTTGGGGTGGCAACGGCGCTGCGGTGGTGAAGAGAACCACGGTCAGCAGCAGCACGACGACGATCCAGGGCGGGGACGCGTGGGGACCGCCACCAGGTCAGTCGATCTCCACTGGAGCGGGACCAGCGCCAGAACCAGCGCCAGAGGCCCCAGCAGCGGGAGGAGCGTGGGCCAAGCCGCACAAGTGGTAGGAGCGCGAGCACCTTGCCAGCACTACCTATTTGATTAACCACCTTCTTCCTAGCTTGTACAGCAGTACCTTCAATGATAGGCTCATCTATTGTAAAAGCCTACGCCCGTAAGTCGTGTTCATAATCAATCACCAAGCAGCAATCTTCGTCATAACTCGGCCATTTTCTTCCTTGCCATTCTTTTTGCTCACCTCCCACCCAGGTCATCATTGCCTCAATAATAGAGGTTGCGCGTGTGAGGACGTCCGTTTCGTGTTTCTGCGTGCGGCTGAGCCTCGCAATCGGTTTTCTGGAATTAGCCCTTCTTCTTGTGTGGGTTGCTGACGGAAGCGCATGAGCGAGAGAGAGATCGTTTCACAACTGAAACACACAACAGCATTCATTGCGTCCCTTGCTAGCCGGCCAGCTAGCTATTCGCACCGAGTCTTCGTCAGCAGCAAGCAAGCCAAGCGACCGCACCCACACACACAGTCACCAGTCTGTCGAGTGAGAATCCCCAAAACCAATGGAGGCTAAAGGAATCGACCGCGATCAAGAAGGCGTGAAGGCGACGTCCAAGGCGCGCGATGACGACAATGACTGCGAAGTCGACCAAGCGGGCGCGCCATCCTCGGACGTCGTCGCGCTCCGACACGGGTACAACCAGACGTACATCGTGCGCTCGAGTTCAAACAACCTCCACGACGTGCTCTTCCGCTGCGGCAACTGGTGCTACACCGACAAAGTGGACCTCGGCAGCGCGAACTTGGAACTCGTGGACCTGCCTGTCGTAATCCCTGCATTGCAGAAGCAGCAGGGCTCACTCCAGTACCTCTGCGAGTGGAAGGGTATGCCATCGACATCCCCGTACTCGGTGCCGCTTGAGACCTTGTACGACGTGTTTGACTTCATCGGCGCAGAACTCGCGAGCGAGCGCATGGAGAAGAAGCTCATGAAGGCGGCGGAGGAGTACCGCTGGGTCGACGAAGACAGCGACACGAAGAACTTCTTCGAGCTCCAGAGCGGCGGCTACGAGTGCTTTGACGACGTGGACTTTGTCGCGAGCAAGACGTTCGTGCGCGGTCTCGTGCTGCTCGTGATCTACTACCAGCGCAACTTCTACATCGTGCTCCAAGAAGGCGATGGCGAGCAGCCTCTGTTGGACGTACGCTTCCCGGATCTGTCGGCGCATCTGCAGGGCATCCACCTGCAAACGTACCGAGATGACGACTGCATCAACATGAAGAAGCTCACGCTCTGGCAGGCTGTGAAGGTGGGCAAGAACGCGAGTCCACCGAAGCCGCTCAAGATGCAGTGCAAGGATGTCAGCGGCACGGGGTACAACCAAACGTTCCTCATTCGACGAACGCCGCGCGTGGACGGCGACGCCAGCGGCTCGAGCCAGAGTCTTCGCGAAGTGCTGTTCCGCTTTGGCAACTGGTGCTACAACGGACACGTCGACCTTGGACCAAAGCTCGCAGACATCCCCGTAATCATCCCGATGCTTCGACGACAGCAAAGCGCGTTGGTGAGTCTTGTAGTTGAGCCCGTTGTTGTTTGGCTGAAGTAGCAGCTTTACCGACTCACCCGTTAATCGCTTGTGTCGATTCGCTAGACGTTCATGTGCGAAGTCTCCAAGATGCCAGCCACGTCGCTCTTCACGCCGTCGATGGAGCACCTTGCGGAGATTATCCCGGCGATCCAGGGTGAGCTCTCCAGGGCCGAGCAATTCGTTCAGGGGATGGCCGAGAACGGAAGTACTTTTGGCGACAGCGCCGGCCGCATTGGTGAGTGGCTGGAAGACGACAGCATCGAGTGCTTCTTCGAGGTTGGGATGGACAAGTGCCCGGCGCTCAAGGTGAGTTGGTCGAATCTAGCGAGTGTGCTGCAGACTTTGTTGTTGTTCACCAACGTGCGGATGCTTTCTTGATTTCTGGACCGTTGATTCAGGATGTGGAAGCCATTGCGAGCAAGATTTACATTGGTGGCGTGGTGCTCGTGATGCTGTACTTCGACTACACGTTCTACGTGTACGTCGAGAGCGGCGAGGAGGAACAGCCGCTTCTGGACACCAACTTTCCCGACATCTCGTTCCTGAAAGAGGGCGTCCAGATCAAAACGTACCGCAACGGAGTGCCAGGCTTTGCGGAACTGAGACGCCTCAGTCTCTGGAAAGTCGTCAATGAGCTCCTTGATGATGAGGGCGAGCAACCTGTCGAGTGTATTTCTGCGCAGAAGAAGAAACTGGGTGGCAGTGCGCTTCACGCAGATTCCAAGCAGAGCGAAAGCCGACGGGAAGAAGACGTGAAGAGCGGAGACGGAGAGTCGAAAGTCTTGAAATCTACCGAGATGCTCGCATCGCGAAAGACCTCGCTTCCGCACCACATTGCCCCACTGAAAGGAAGCACTGCAATGCCACTCAAGGGCATGCCAGACTTGGCTATCAAGGCACCATGGGACGAAACTGGAAGACCCCTTGGAATGCGCAAGTGAGAGAACCAAGAACAACGATGCCTATGATTAAACTTGAGCTTTCCTCACACCAGCAGTATCTTCTCCCAATACGCAGAAAAAATCACCAACGCATACACATACCATAAATCAAACTCACCACCAAATTTGCGCTCCCATCTATCACGTCTTCAGTCGATCCCTTCATGATTTAAGCTGTGCTCAGCAGTCTTCTTACTGTTACCCAGTGTTCGCCTTGACGCGACCTTAAAAACCATACCGCAATCTTCGAAGCTCTCTCTCAACCTGAGTAAGCGTCCCGAGTATTCGCATAATGTCGGCTCGGCCTCGTTGTTGTTCGTCTTGAATTCGACGGATGGTATCAAGAACCTCGCCTTGATCTCTACGAGTCTCTGCTTGAAAATCGCTGAAGACTTGCCAAATCTCGTCTCGACAGGGCTGTCTTTGCGCGTTAACTTGCTCAATCAAATTGGTCATGCATTGCTTTTGTTCGCCACAGGGGTTTGTCACCTTCAGTGTTTCTGGATGCAAGCTTTGATGACATTGCCCAGCTATCTGAGGCGGTACGCGAGGTAGCTCACTACCATCGATGAATACTGCAATACTTGAACAGCCTTGGTCGCCGTCGCTTGCGGGATCAGGTTCAGCACTGCAATCGGAAACTCGGACACAAGCGCTTGATAGCACTTTTAGCTCGTTGTCGAAGCTCGCCGTCTCATCGTCGTTGTTGAGAGAGATAGTTGCTGCCATTGATGCCTGCGATGACGCACTGAGCTCCGCGTCGGTTGCTCCTTCATCTTCAGCTGATGTTGAAGCATGATATACCTCCAAATCCAGGGCTTGGTTGCCCACTTGACTCGCTCGCAGCTTTTTCAAGCAGCGCGCATCGTCTTCACTCTCGGAGGTACAACTTCCACGCTCGATGAGATCGATTCTGTTGTGCACACCTTTCTTGATTCTGTACCGCTTGACACCTCTCGGGCTGCTGCTGTTGTCACTGTCGTCGGGCTCCTCTCGCGGCAGCGATGAGCGATCTTGTCTGCTTGATGACGATACCGAATCCGCCACGCGTTCGATCTCTCCAAGTGCGACGAATACATCGGTGTCCATGATCGGCAAACGGCTTGCTCGACCTCTTTGCTGATAAAATTCACGAATACGCTCAGGTAGATCCTGCTCGCAGGGGCTTCTTTTTGCGCTCGTGCCTCTGCTCTGGACTTGGTCGAAAGCTTGGAACATCTTGTACGTTCGCATGGCCATCCGCACTTTTCTCATGAAGGCGGAAAAAGTCCGTGAGTTCCCATTTGAAAGCTTGTTGAAGCGCTTGAACATGAAGTTGGGGTCCGGACGAACGTTCGGGTTCAACTCGAGCACTTCTCGACACGCACGCAAAAGGTTTTGCACGTCAAAAGTTGACCACTTGGTGCGTGGGTCACGGTATCTTGCCGTACCATCAGGCGACGCTTGCTTGGCTTCTTCTGCGGTCACTCCAGAAATCGTCGTCATCAGCTCAAACGCCTCCTTATCAATCTCCGCGAAGCTTGATCTTGAAAACCCAGGTGTGATGCTCGCCAACGCGTTGAGTTGCTGTTCCTTGGACAGTGCAAACCAATCCTCGCGAGCACTCTCGGCAGCATCAAGGGGGGCAGCGCCATCGAGATGAAGCGCTGGTTGTTGCTGCTGGTGCTTCAAATACGCTTGAATGCGCTTGAAGCTAAGCTCGATCCTCTTCATCTTCGTGCGCACGGCGTCCTTCGTTCTTCTCGTTGGCGGCAAGTCGCCGTCATCATCGGCTTCATCGATCATCGTTCGCTGGAACTTTTCAAAGAGGAGCGCGGCATCAGCGTCCACCGTCGTCTTCATCGCAGCCACTGGATCCCGCGTGATCTCGCCCCACGCGCGCAGCAGCGCCAGCACTTCGCGTCGGCTCCACGGACCCGTACTCGCGCGTCTATTGCTGCCGCTGCTCTTGCTTCTTGTGGTCGTCTTGCTCTCCTTGCGCGCCATTTGGTTGATTTTGCTTGCTAGCTGCGTGCGGAATTGGCGACTGACTGAAGATTGCACTTGATGAAGCGGCAAAGGCAACTTCCATTCTTATGTTGCTGGTTGCGTAACCTCCACTCTTCGTGCAACGGAACGGAAGTTGAAGTTGACAAGAAAATCAGCCAGCAGACCCGTGCGTTCGTGGGCTACTGCATCTACCTGGTCATGGCGATCTTGATCAAGGTCTTCAGCGCCATCGACTTTGCCGACCAGAAGACCGGCGCGACGCTCGTCCTGGTCTGCTTTGCGTTCATCGGCGCCGCGAACTCGCTCGCCGAGGCGACGTACTACGCGCTCGCAGCTCTGTTCCCGGTCGAGAAGTCCACGAACGCAGTCCAAGTCGGCAACGTCTGGGCGGGCATCCTCAACATCACGATCCAGACGCTGCTTCGCCTCGCGATCGGAGGCACCAAGCAAACCGGCGACTCGACCGACACGAGCTTCTACCTGTTCTTCTCGCTGCTCGTGGTCGTGCTGCTTGCCGCTGTGGTGCTCTATCGCCACGTGGTCGAGTTCTCGTGCGTCGAGTACCTCATCGAGCGCAATGACACCTCGACGCGCGCCGAGGGGCTCGACACCCAGTCGATAGGCGACACGCTGGCGAACATCACGCGCATCTTCAAGATCGTTAGCTGCCAGCTGTGACGCAGTTCCTCGTGCTCTTCGTGCCGCTCGTGACGATCCCGGGCTTTGGTTGCACTGCTGCGCGCGACGTCGCCGTACCCGCGTACTCGGACAAGGAGTACCCGGTGGTGGCGCTCTGGTACTGCTCGCCAGGGATCATCGGCAGCTACAACCTCGGAGACTTCATCGGTCGCGTCTTCTGCGGCGTGCTCGCGTACAAGGTCTTCGCAATGAAGCGGTCGTTCGTGCTGAGTCTCGTGCGCTTCGCGTTCATCCCGCTGCTGCTGATGGGCGTCGCGGGCACGTCGCTGTACTCGTTCGGTCGCAGCGACCTAGGGCGCTCGTGTATAACGCGGTCCTGAACTTTGCCGTCGGCGTCTCGAACGGCCTGCTTTGCACCATCACCATGGGCATGGCGCCGCGCCTGCTCAAGCCAGATGCTCGCGAGACGGGCGGCGCGCTCATGGTCTGGTGGCTCTTCCTGGGCATCGCGAGCGGCTCCACGCTGGGCTTCATCATCAGCGACCAGCACTGGTTCGGATTGTAGAGCATTATTGTGACACTGACCATCACTTGTTGAAGTGGTGAGACATAAAACGTACATTGTTTTTAATAGTAGAATCTCTCTTTTAAATGACACTCAACGGTACTCTTCATCTGAGCAGCTCCACCTCCAATTGCCAAAATTCCCATACATTCATTCCCCATCAAGCGCCATCATGATGACGAGGCAGCGCAAGAAAGCCAAGGCCGCTGCCTCCCATGAAGCGAGCGAGCAACAGCAGCCAGAGGCAGTGCCAGCGCCAACCCCAGCACCCCATGCGTCTGCGTCTCTACCACCCACCCCCGCGAAAGACATTGTGCAGAACCTGAGCGGCATCCCGCTGCACCTCATCAAGTACATTTTCGACGAGCAGTGGGGGTACCAGGGCGACTGGTACTACGCCAACCACATTCCGTACGCACCCACGAGTATCAGCGAAGCGATGCCCGAGCTCGCGATGGTATCGAAAGGCTGGTTCAAGGTCATTTCGCAGCTCGTCAAGGAGTTTGAGGCTTCCGACGGCTTCTTCTACTTTAAAAACGGTTCGGAGCAAAGAACTGAACGCGTTCTACGCAAAGATGGAGCAGCGCGGACCGCAACTGACGAATCTGAGGCTGCTCTTCTACTTTGACTCGCGGTATTTAGTAGTGACGCTCACGCATCAGCTGGAGTCACTGGCTCACGTCGA
Source organism: Globisporangium viniferum (assembly GCA_023333705.1). Taxonomy (NCBI): domain Eukaryota; phylum Oomycota; class Peronosporomycetes; order Pythiales; family Pythiaceae; genus Globisporangium; species Globisporangium viniferum. The sequence goes on along the minus strand of JAASFI010000589.1, from coordinate 7,804 downwards.
TGCGATGCAGATCGACTGGGATCGCGCGTTCCGCCATCTCCCCAAGCTGTTGCGGCTGGACCTCGGGTCCATGCAGCTCCACAGCACGCAGCTTGGCGCGGTGCTCGCCGCTGCGTCAACCCACTGCCCGCTGGTGCAATCGATCATTCTACCAACGTCGGAGCTCCACGTGATTATTCAGTACAGACTGCAGCCCAACCTGGCGCAGCTGTACAAGGCGATGGAGAGATGGTACAAGGGGAGTCTGAACCGAGGGTTGCTGCAGCTCACGGTGCCGCATCGACTGGACCCGAACGACATCGAGGACCTGAGCTTCGTGCGGTACACGGACGAGTACTTGAACGCGATCGCCACGCACTGCCCGAACCTCGAGTACCTGGACGGCGGCCGCGTCACAAACAGGAGTGTGCACCGCAATTACTCGGAAGAGATGCTCTTTTGCTCGCTCGAGGTGTGGGAGAACTTTTGCCGATCGTGCACAAAGCTTCGCGACTTTAATTGGTTCTGCGCGCCTCTGGACGACCGGTTCTTGGAGGTGTTTGGCAAGTACCCGAAGCCGCAGCTCACGCGGATGACGCTTGCGTGCAGAAGCGAAGACTACTGGCCGTACGACTGGCATTCCGGCAAGTATCTCGACGCCAAGGGCTTCAAGTTCTCAGCAAAGTCGCTCGGTGTGATGCTTGCCGCCTGTCCGGCGCTGAGCCAGGTCTACATCCAAGTCTCGAACTTGAGTCGGCGGCTCAAGGAAGTGAAGAACGGCTTCAACGACGACTTCCTCGTCGCGCTCGCCCAGCACTGCAAGCGCCTGACCGACTTCCGGATTGATCAGTATCAGTCGAAAGATCGCCCCAACAAGCCTCCCGCTCGCGTTGGCGACAAAGGGCTCGCTGCGCTGGCGAGTCTCCCTCACCTTTGCTCGGTGACCCACTTGGATGCGCCTCAGGCGACAGCGCAAGGCGTATTTAACCTGTTGGTGAAGACCCCGCACGCTCGCGACCGATGAGACTATTCGCTCACGTTTGGCGAGCCGAAAACGCGCGACGGCAGTGCATTCTTTGAGCTTGTGGGCGACCTCCTGAAAAAACTCGCGCGTCTGCCAGCAGACACGTTGCAAAGAGAGTGCAGCTTTCATGCGATGCTGACGATCCCGTACAAGTTCACAGTGGCGAACCACGACGCTGTGAGGAAAAGCCTGGAGGCTTGCGTGGAGAAATTCTCGCGTCAGCTCTCGCACTGCGCGCTGAGGTTCTTATCGGCATCGGCATTTCGCACAACGAACGTCCCCGACGATCTGACTGAGATCTACTGCGTGACGATCGACACGCGAGGCGAAACGCACTGGGGCTCACGATTATGAACGCAGGAAAAAAAAGACCAAGTGAACGAAAAATGAGCTCTGGGCCATGAAGTACCAGGAGCTCCTTCCTACCTCTTCAGCGATGCCATTGACTGAAATAGGAGAGAACCATCGCACCATTTCATAACTTACAAAGTTTGCTTGAAAACCAGAGAGCTGGCCGCCTTTGCTTTTCAACAAATAAACTCTGTCACACACACACTCGTCAATTTCCCCCCGCTAATTCGTTTTTTCGTTGCTTTTATTTCACTCGAGCTCTGTGACCGCGAGCCAGTCAGGGAGGCGATGCCCTCTGGACGTGTACTCCTGTGCAGATATCGCCGATGTCTTTGCGCTCTCAGTGGCCGCAAAGATCGAGCCGCCGATCCACGTCACCATGTTGCGAGGGAAGTACGTGGCCATGAGCTGCGCGATCTCTTGCGCCGGCGCAGATGAGGACGCCAGCGAGCTGTACTCGTTGTCGTTCACCAGCGCATCACGGAGCTCGTCGATCACGCGCTGTGGGAAGCCTGGGATCATCGCTGTGCCGCCGATGAGGAACACGTTCGTGAGCATCGCGGCGCGCACGTCCATGGGGAGCTTCTTGACCAAGTCCAGAAGTCCAATCACGATTGACACGCCGCTTGTCTCGTTACCTACATACATACACGAAAAAACAAACACGCACGTTAGGACTCAATCAACCATTCTCAACGCAGTGCCGTCCATATGTCGAAGCCAATTGATCTCAATCAGAGCAAGGCTCTTTCTTACCGACAAAGAGGTGCTCGATTGCGTCTGTGCGAATGCGTGCTGGGACCTGAGAACAAGGGAAACATACATTCACGTAAGGATGTCTGCTCTTGTAGCTACAAGCATAGACGAATAGGTGGCGGGTTCCAATCCTCTGGTACCTTGACAGAGTCCTTCGCGTGGGTCTGGAACTCTGCGTCCACAATGTTCCCAATGGGGTCCTTCAATCAATCAATCGAGTGCAGCAGGAGTCGTCAGCCGATTAGTAAATACATCAACAGTCAAGCAAGAGGCAGGATGAATACTCGCCATCCTACCTTCATTTGGGCAAAGCAGGCGCGCTCCAGCACGTCTTCTGCGTCTTCGAGGGCGAATTGCGGGTGGGTCTTGCGCATTTCCGCGGCAATGAGCTCACAGCAGACAGCGCTGCCAGTCGGGATGGCTTTCCATTTGCAAGCCAGATATCGCACACACAGTCAGCTTCTAGATTCAGGACGACAACAGTACCGGCTACACATTACAGCAACGCACTTGTGTAGAGATGCTGCATGGGGATGCCCTTAAACACCGGCAATATGCGCGTCTCCGCCCAGCCGCAGTCCACTACCAGCGCTGTGTGGTGCGGTGTCGCGTAGAGCGCCACGAGCGCCGACGGCACGAGCGCCACGGACGCCGCCTTGAGCACCGAGAAGAGGATCTTGAACAGCGCCTCGCGGAACGCGCGCGGGGCCACGAGCTCTTCGCAGACCACGAAGCGGCGGTGGCTCGGGTTCACATGCAGGAAGCTGCTCGTCACAACAAATCACAGCAATACAGCCATCCCATTAGCGATGCATGGAGTTGATAGACACGCAAGTACAGCAGCGGATGACCACTCACTCATAGCAGATGCTGCGCAGCTTGGGGGACAGGTACGCATACCATTCGGGCGTTGAGAGCGGCTTGCGCATCATGTCAGCGACCTGCATTCGCAGATAGATAGAAAGATAGATACACACAGCGAAATGAGCACTGCCGAAGAGAGAGAAGCAGAGACAGAGAGTCCATTGCGCACCTCCCAGCGCAGCACGCCGCGCGGCGCGCGCTCCTCCGAGAGCCCGCACTTGACGAACTTGGAGCCGATCTCCAGCACCAGCGCGCTCTTCTCGCCCGCATGATTCATATTGTTCTGTTAGTGTCGTTGTTGTTTTGTTCAACGACGATACCCTGCTCTTGTAGAGGGAGATTCGTCTGTGGGCTTTTTGCTATTGGTGTTTATAACAAACAATAGAAGACCGCACAAATCTTAACAACATCATGGACCAAGCGCTTCAAGTATTGCTGAACGGCAAGGAGCGCGCCGACAGTCTCTAAGACTCCGAATGGCAACGCTTATACTAACACTGCTATTGCTACTATTATGTAGACCCCGTGCTGCGCGATGTGCCGCCCGAGGCCACGCTCCAGGAGCTCAAGGCGCTGCGCGCGAGAGCGCTGGGCGACGTGCTCACGCTCCGCCTGCTGCGGCTCAACCAGGAACGCATCGGTGAGTTCTAGCTCATCAACATGCTGAGTTCACGCGCACGAATTGCTCCACCCTAACGTATATGCAGATATTGTGGTGCCTACTGGCAGTCGGGTGTGCGACTTGAAACAGGAGATCCAACGCGCGATCGCGGCTGCTGAGGAGCCCGCACTCGGAGGACGGCACCTCTCGTGGTATGTCCGCTGCTTTCCATTGTGCGTTCATGATTTGGCCGACAATGGATATCTAAAGAGCTACTTGTTATGTGCGAATAGGAAGTCTGTGTGGAAAACTTGGACGCTGGTCTGCGAGAATCAGGAGCTGAGAGACCCGCGCATGTTACTCAGCGACGCGGGCGTCGCAAATGGAAGCGAGATCACGTTCCGACCGCAGACGCGAATGCGCCGTCGCGCAATGAGAGGCGATACTGGTGCGTCGCTCTCAAAGCTCAAGCGCCATTCGCACAATTACAATAAGAAGCGAACAACAACAGCAACACCAGCATCCCAATACTCAATGCAAATGTAACAAAATGCTTGCGCTTCGATTGTAATGGTGCATTATGGAGCACCTTCGCGCTTCTCTTTAAGTTATCGCACCTCCTCCTTGTCTTCCTCCATGGCTTCGAGCAGCTGGCGCAGCTCGCTCCAGAGCGTCTCGCGCGCGTCGCCCTCGAGCGCGCCGTCCAGCTTGGCGCTTCGCTCCTGGTTGTCGCTCGCGAACCAGAGCATCGCGACGTGCGTGTCGCCCTCGGGGAGCGCGAGCGCGTGCTTGTCTTCGACGTAGATCGGCGGTCCTTTCGTCACGAGACGGCGTAGCTCCGCCTTGCAGTCCGGCTGCTGCACGGCCTTCATGTACTGGTGGAACTGCGTGTCGAGCAGCTGCTGCACGACGTCGGACGCGAAGAGCGCCGGGTGCCACGTGCCGCTCGGCGCGGTCTGGTACTCGCAGTAGTTGCCCTCTTCCTCTGTGATGTCCTCCATGGTCGCCAGGCACTCCATACCCTCCGCGGGCTTGCCATGCACGTACTCGTCCGCCATCTTTCTCGCTCTCGCTTCTTCAGCTTCTTGGTTTGTTCTGTTCTCTTTGTGACCTGTTGGCTTTCTTTGGCATCAGATTTCGACAAAAACTGTCAAAACGAATCAACTGGTGTCAAAAATTGTCCCTTACTTGCTCTCATAACAGAAAGAGACCAGATCTGTAAACTATCAAAAAGGATACAAAACCGAGTTGCTTTCTGAACAGCCTCGCTCATTCACGAAAAGAGCTTACGTGGAGCAACATCAGCAGACAGAAAGGAAAGCAGCAAGAATGGTCGACTACAAGGGGCAGGCGCTCGCGGAGCGCTACATGGTGCTGGTGTTCCTCGTCGTGTGCGCGCCCGCGTGGGTCTACGGCTACCTGCAGCAGGACTTCACCTACCCGTTCCGCGCGTGGGTCGCTGCCACCGCCATCGCGGCGCTGGTACGTCTGCTGTGTCACGCGGACTCGCGAGAGAGATCTCGGTCACACACACACACACACACACACACATTGACTATTGTGCGTACTGACGTTTGTGTTTGTGGTGTGCTTGTGTATGTATGTGCAGCTGGTGCTGCCCAATTGGGGGATCTACAACCGCAATCCGATCAAGTGGCTGCCGAGCGCAATGTACCAGAAGAAGCCCAAGAGCGAATGAACAGCCTCCAGCTGTCTGTCTCTACTGGTAGATTGGCCAAGCGATAGCGCGACGCGCACAAGAAATAAAAACCAGTGCTTCAGCCGCGTTCGATAGTGCAGCACAAGGACAAGATGCAGTGGTTTACGTTTTGAAATGGATATATAAAAGGCAATTTTATTTTGTAAGCGACGTGGATCTGGTTGGTTTGTACGTGGTGGCTAGATCCAACGCACTGCGGCAGTTCTAGCTGACTCTCTCTTCTTTTCATTCTCCCGCAGTGTTCAGTTCTAATGCATCGAGACGCGAGGCTCTAATCTGATCTGCATTCTTGACCGCGCTTGGGAGAGCTCGGGGTGAAGCTCAGCGCACTGCCATGTAGGAAGGTGTGACGACAGCGGAGCAGAGGAAGTCTATTCGTCGTTTTCTCCGTCGTTTTCTCCATCGTTTTCTTCCTCACCCTCGCCATCTTCGTCATCGTCGCCTTCGCCATCATCGTCGCCTTCCTCCTCGCTCTCGTCATCTTCGTCCATGAGGTAGAACTGCACTGGGTTCTTGTAGAGGTCGTCCTTGATGATCTCCGCAACGTCCTGCTCACCCTCGGTGGACGCAAACCACTGCATGTCAACAACATCACGATGAAGAGAAAGAACCATGGTCAGTACCTGTCATAATTTAGCAAAAGACGTGGAGGGACAGTAGCAATACCTCAAAGAACGAGGTGCTCTCCGACACTTCCTTGGCTTCGTCTGTCTCCTTCCACTTGAGCTCCTCGGCGGTGATCTCTGGCTCGGCCTCGTCGTCTTCCGAGAAGGTGATCTGTTTCCAGAGCGACGCGTTGCTCAGAAATGGGTTCTCGTTCAGGGTCTGCAATTAGTTCACGAGCACATACATCCGCCAGTTAGTCAGCAATCCACCAGGTCTACAGGTACAAGGCAGTAACATCAGCAAATACGCACCAATTCGATCTTGAAGCTGCCAAAGTCGTCCGTGAAGGTGACGTCGACGGACTTGAGGTGCTCGAGGATCTTCTCATCGTTCTCATCGATCATATGGCTAATAAGCGGGTGGTTCGTGAGCTGCAAACGTCATAGATAAATAAGCAAAACATCCGTGGTCGTGAGACTTCAACTGCCGCATCACAAAGCACCGACCATTCGCAGCACACCATTAAACAACACACAAAACGTACCGACTGCTTCCAAAAGCCCGGGATGTCGAGGAAGAGCTTGCCGCGCTTCTCATACGCAGGGCGCTTGGCCTTGTTGTACTTGGTCTCGATCTGCAGGATCTCCTTGGCCTGCTTGTCGCTCTCCTTCTCGAGCTCCTCCTCGACCTTGGCGACGGACTCGAGCACCTTCTGGATCTTCTCGGTCTCCTCGTTCGACTGCTCCGGTTCCTCCGTGCGCTGACGCTTTGGCGATGGTTCTCCGCTCATACTGGCTGGCTGACTGGGGACGGTGGGGGTGGACGGAAGGCGGGCGAGTGCGGCTTCTGGCGGGAAAATGCAAAATGAACGCTTGGTGGTTCAAAGTGCGGGCGGCGGCGGTCATTCGGATCTCCGAACGCGACCTTCCGATCCGCCAATGGCGTGCCGCGGCAGGGACAGCGAGCCGGTCGGCGCCAGTCGTCCCGTAAACTACAGATGCCGTCTTCGACGCCCTCTGTCTGCCGCAAGTTGGTTATACACAGTGCCGTAAACTTTCGTTTGTTTGAAACTATTTCCTTGTTTTCATCTAAACTTTAGCGATAAGGGATAAGTTATGCATGTTTGAAACTGCATCTAACCTGTGACCTTGCAACGTGGTGGACGCGAGATAAATTACTGGCTCTTCAGGTAATTTAGGCAGTAATTTCTCGCCACATCGTCTCAACGACATCATCAGATCAGTCAAAATATGTCAGTCAACCCCACGGGGCCACGGTTCTGGCGGCAGCGCTAGCTTGGTTTTTGTATGCTCCCGTGCCACCTTCCTGTCGCTTTTTCCAAACCGAGGGGTGACAGGGAGGTGACTTCGACCCATACATTTTTCAAGATGTCCGGAGTCACTGTACTTTGTCGAGTGATATCGTACTTTGCCGAGGGACTAAAGTAAAGTTCCTAGTCCGATCTGAGTGGGTTTTGTTCCTATGGTACGTAATTGCTTTCTCGTATAAAACCTTTACAAACTGGTGAACAGTCGTTCTCCTGTTTGACTTTCCATACATAAAATCTACGCAGCCATACTTTAACCAAGCATCTGCGGAGATGTTTTGTAAGCAAAATGGATCGCCCGAGCGAATCCAAACGACCTTCCGGTTTTTCCCGTAGCCGACCTCTTGGGCGTGAAGAACCCCAAGCGCAAGCAGCTCAAACGGTGCGTGGAGCGAGTCCTGAAGACCGAGTACGGCGCGGAGGCCGCGACAGCCATCGAAGATGAAGCGGCCGCGCTTATCGAGGAGACCGACAGGTTTCTCGCTGACCTCGCTCCAGCCACGTCCCCGATCGCAGACGTGGACATCCCGTCGCCGAACGATTTGGGGAGGGTCGTCGCGCTTTTCAGTTTCCCAG
>JAASFI010000588.1:0-22613 GCA_023333705.1 Globisporangium viniferum | reverse complement strand
GACCAGGACGAACCGGGCAAAGTTCAGAAGAACCCGAGCACGTCCATCACCGAGTTCTGCGTGCAGGACGCGCTCTCGCTCGCCACGATCCTGGACATCAAGCACCTGCTGGGCAACGACAAGAAGCTCATCATCGCGTGATAGGCCAACTCAGTTGGGGGTTCGGCATCCTAGAGAATAGTGGTGAGACTCACGTAGGCGCGGACAATAATAATAACAAAAGTAATGTGCGGGAGTACTGAGATAGCAGAAGTGATGTTGGCCTTTGGGGGCGGATGGGCCTTGCTTCATAGTTGTGATTTATGGTGTACCACTCGAATACCCCCAATGCATTCTCAACGCCATCCAGACCCACTTGACAGTTGAAAAACGATCAACTAAGTAAGGATCACATCACTTTGCTCTCCGAGCCAGCTGAGGCTGTGGACATGCGCAACTATTAGTAGTCCCGTGTTTCGAAAACGCAAAACGAATAGGGACTTCAGCACCTGGGCGTGCATGCGAGATGCCTCTGAGCCTCCTCCCAGACCCCATTGAAAGAGAGCAATCCCCTTTTCATCTTTATAGTACGTTGAAGGCCTTGGAGGTGGGTGGTCTGCTATTAGCGACAGCCTCAGAATGGGAAGCTGTATGGTAAACTACTCTCCTGAAGACTTCGAACCGTCAGCCAGGTTAACGAAGCGACTATATAATGCTTGGAGGATCGAAATCTCAGTTGTTTCCGACTTGATCGACTTGAAGCAAGCTAATCAAAATAAACCGCAGGGTATTAAATATGCAAATATCGATAGGGTTGTCAAAAGTGGCTTGCATACTTTACAATACCAATTTATACAGGTTATAACGTAACGAAACATTTTAGCAGGGGCATCTCGGTCGGCAGCAACACCCTGCAGACAAACCTTTGCGATAGGTACGCTACGCTATGTTGAAAGATATCTCGTGGGCACTGGATCGGGAGGGATTCGTTGGGTTATCTTGCTATGTCGCATTCGCTTATGGCGAAGTGGGGTATGTACCAGTGGTAATATTACTTACTGTTGCATCTCCTGGAAACTAGTAAGGAAAACCTACATTCCCCACACATAGCTGCGTATCAAAGCGCACTGTTTAGTCTGGCAGCCCGTTCGATTTGTCGAAAGTAAAAAGACAAAACCATCTAGAGATACATGGGTTCAACTGTCTCGGATGAGATGATGAAGGTACAGTAAACAAATTTATTATTAATACCACCCTGCCTCGTCACCGGATCCGTTTGAGGGCTAGAAACCCGCCTTCAGCCAGTTTTCGCCCCGGCGATACCGATGAATACGGATGGATCCAAAACCTCGTCATGCCAGAGCGAGCCTTTTTGCTCTTGCCATACCGCACGCGGTCTTCTCTGCTTTCACGACCAATCGTGACAATTGGAAACGATCACCTAACATCTATACGCGCGCGGAGGACCCGCGATGCGATGGCTCAGTGCCATCAAAACCGCCGCATCGTGTGATGTTGAAGCTGCGGACTAGCAGGCGTGTGTGTGATAGATAGGTAGGTGGACTAGCCAGACATACTTAGCGGAGCCTGAGTGGGGCCGGCGGTCGTGAAACCTACGCTGTTGCTTAGTGAGCCCGAGTCAACTAACTGCTTGCTCTGTTTGAGGGTTGAGGTGTTGTACAATCTGAACGAAGAGACTCGCTCTCAACTCACCCATTCAAGCGAACAGTTTGTTTACGCAATGACGGCTCACTGGGGGAGGGCTCGAATTTGAAATTCGACAACCGGAGAAGCCGAACGAAGGATACCCAAGTGCTGACCAGCTCAACGGAACAACATCATCGCACGGTGAGTGGAGTTGCAAAGCACGAACGTGCAGGTGGACGGATGGTCAGTTTTAGTTTTGGGAAGAAGTTACACAGCAAGTCACTGGAGGAGGCTATGAATAGCCAGCCAGATAACAATGAGTCGAGTCAACTGCTCGCTGCTTTTGCTGAGGGGACGAAGGTTCAGTTGATCCTGGCCTCTGACTTGAAATGCGTTGATCAGAATTCACAGTATATTAAGTATAAAAGTAGTGTTAAATCCGATTCTTCATGCGACATGGGTGACATTAATATATACAGGTTATTACATAACAAAGATTTCAACACCAACATCAACATCCCTGAAACGATCAAATGCGTGAATGCGTGGGGCGGAGGCTTTATATACATCTCACCCTGGAAAAGACTCGACAACAATCACGTTTGTCCGACTGTTGGTGCGAAGCGACTGCGACCAGCCAGCGCGTGCCTCTCCCGCTCGGCCTTCTGTGGGAGTCTCCAAAAGCGCAGCTTACTCAACCACACCCGGAAGGTAGCTCTCAAGCTGGCCCTCGGCAGCTACCGAGGCCAGTAAGTAGTAAGTGGGCGGCTACCCTCAGACGCTCGACGTAGCAGACGCCATGGCGCGCTTCTCGCTGCGCAAGCTCCTCCTCTTCGCGCTCAACCTGGCGTCCACGCTGCTCACACTCTTCACGGGGCTGCGCGAGAACCCGCTCCTCGTGCTCGTGACGGGCCGGTATGACCTCATCAAGGCGCGCACGGGGGACGGCTCGATCAACTACCGCATCGTCCCCGACGATTTACTGGACGTCGGCCACCTCGCCAACCTGACCGAGGTGGGCAAGTCCTTCCGGTTCTTCTCGGCGCCGTCGAGGGGACCGAACAACCTGGGTAATGACCGCAGCAACTGCCTGAAAGTCAACTCGATGAACGTGTCGATCCTCAACATCTACTACGAGGACCTCTACGGCAAGAACAGCCGGCGCAACCAGATCTACACATTCAGCATCTCGGCCCCCAAGTGCGACGTGATCAACTTCAAGCCCGACTGGGTCAAGTCCTGCATCGCCACGCGCAACAACAACGAGACGCTCTGCAACCAGTACATCCTCGACAATTTCGACACCTTGGCGAAGAACAGGCTGATTCGACGAGCTACCGAGACCGACTTCGGCGCCGACGGCGTGCCGTTCCTGAAATGCCGCGGCCGGCCGCCCAAGACCTTTGACTTCACGGCGGACCTGGTGCTCCACCAGTCGTACTGGGCCGGCGGCGCCTACTATGTGCTCTTCCTCACGAGCGACTGCCTCGCGCTGCCGCTGCTGCGCACCTCGGACTGGGAGTGGGGGCTCTTCAAGGTCAAGGCCGTGGACAAGATGCAGCGCGTGGTCGGCGCGATCGACAGCAACGGCTGGTTCGCGCAGCTTGTGTCGTTCGCCTACGGGGTCGTGTCCATCTCGATGATCGTCACGGGTGTCTTCGCCGCGATCATGCAGTCGCGCGAGGTGTTCTACATCCCAAGCGTCAAGCGGTTCCTCAAGGAGCGCCGGTTGCTCAAGTACATCTTTCCGTCCATGGCGGTCGCGAGGCTATTGCCTGGTGGGGAGGACAATGCGACGATCCGGTTCAAAGGCACGCTGTTCATGGCCTCGGACGTTTGGATGAACAATTGGCTCTACATCCTGCTCAGCATCCTCGACGCGCTCGTGAACCTGCGGATGACCTACTACGTCTTCCAGATGGGCACGTGGATGCTCAGCTACAAGCTCAACGTCGAGAACTTCATCTTCCTGTGCTCGGCTGTGACGAGGCTCACGTGGATCTTGTGCCTGGCGCACACGCTCGTCCGCTGGGGCTTAAAGGTCGTCGTGCGCGGCATGAAGGCGGTCAAGTGCATCCGCCCGAGTTTTCGCGAGAAGCTCGAGTGGTACGTGGACGCGTCCACGCTCTTCATCAGCTACAAGATCTACAGCCTGCTGCTCTTCCTGTTCCTGTACATCCTGCTCAAGACGCTCAAGGCCACAACGTTCATGAAGCGCTTCGGCCCCAAGCGCGGCGTGTACGGTGGCTCGCCCAACATCGCGCAGTTCTGGAAGAGCGAGGTCGCGTGCGACCTGGTCACGTTCATCCCGATCCTGCTCGTCGCAGGGTACCTGCTCAGCTCGCTCCTGCTGCTCACAAAGTACAGGCACGTGGCGAACAATGGCGTGATCAAGTTGCTGCAGAAGCGGTACCTGGTCGTCGGTTGGGACATCTACGTCGCGATGGAGGCGCTCGGGATCGACCCGGCGAACCCGGAGCTGCTCGTGGACGGCAGCACCGTCGCCACCAATTGTTCAATCGGGTCGCTCATGCAGCAGCTCTACACGTCGGGGCCGAGCGGCCTCGTGAACTTTGCAGGCGACTACATCTTTGCCGACGGCGGGTTCTCGAAAGAGCCGCAAATGTTCCACTACCCGATCAAGCTGGCGATCGCCATGGGGCTCTGCAAGAGCAAGCTCTCGGGTTCGGGGATCACCAAGATGTCGGTACGCTACTCGGTCACGACACCCCTGGACGGCGGGAAGAACAGCGACGCCGAGTCAGTCGCCGACACAGCCGGTATCGTGAAGAAGAAGACCACCAAGAGCCTCTTCGACCGCAAGCTGCGCGTGTTCAGCGACGGAAGGTTCGGCCGGATCCTGCTCGTGGACCAGACCGAGCCGGGCAAGCTCATCAAGAACCTCAACACGGGGCTCATGGAGTTCGTGGTGCAGGACGCGCTGTCGTTCACGGCGATCCTGGACATCAAGCCGCTGTTGGGCAACGAGAAGCGACTGCGGATCACGTAGGCTGCGAGAAGTCCCAAGTGAGAGAGAACCATGGGGATTCTTGGGGGCCTTTGGACGGAGAGACACGTATGAGCACATCCTGTAGGCTATGAGAGTCAATTATTAGAGGATACGGAGGGAGGGCGTACTACTTCAACTAGAAGCTTCGCTTCAGCTAATATTCATATATATTGGGGCACTTTGCAGTGCATCCCGTTGTTGGTTTTCTTCCTGTACCTATTGAATTGATGCCCGTGAAGATAGATACCAAACAAACGGGATGGTGCCTAAAATAGGAAAACGTGCTCTTGCGCAGGAACCAGACAAGCCAATCCGTCTCACAAATAGCCCACTGACTGTCGTAAGCAGCTCACTGGATGATGCTGTAAGAATAGCTGAGCAGCTACTAGCTCACTGGGTGACTGGTGCTTGGTCAGTTTGAATTCGCTGGTTCGCTCTTCCTCGTGAAACCACCTCTGTCACGTAAGAAGAGCCCTCGTGGTCGCTTTGGTTCACTCCCCCATTCATTCATTCGCCCAGTACTCGGACGTCATTCTCACAATCCCCTGGTGCGCAAGCACCCCAGGCTCACGCTTCCCTGGAAAGCAGTACCCCCGCGATGAACAAGCTCCTGCAGCGCAGCCGCCGACTCGTGCTGCTGGCGCTCAACCTGCTCTCGACCGCGCTCACGCTCTTCACGGGTCTGCGCGAGAACCCGCTCGTAGTGTTTGTCACGGGGAGGTACGACCGCATGCGCTCGCGACTGATCGAAGGCGCGATCAACTACGAGATCATCCGCCCGACGATGATCCGCGCCAACCAGCTCGTGGACCTCGCCGAGGTCGGCAAGAGCTACCGGTTCTTCTCGGCACCGACGCGCAGCGTCGCGAACGTAAACGAGGACTGGAGCACGTGCCTGCGGGTCAACTCGATCAACGCGACGGTGATCAACATCTGCTACGACGACTTCTGGGGCAAGGCGCCGCGCCGCACGCAGATGAACCTGCACAGTATCTCGGCCGCAAACTGCCAGGTGATCAACTTCAAGCCCGCGTGGGTCAAGAAGTGCATCGACATGCACGCGAGCAACGCCACGGCCTGCCACGAGTACATGCTCGCGAACTTTGAGACGCTGGGCAAGAACCGGCTGATCCAGATGGGGGTCGAGTCCGACTACGGGTCCATGGGTGCACCGTTCCTCAAGTGCTGGGGGCGACCCGAGAAGACGTTTCGCTACAAGACCGACATGATGGTGCACCAGAACTACTGGGCCGGCGGCAAGTACTACATCCTGTTCCACAGCAGCGACTGCCAGGCGATCCCGCTCGCGCGCGACGCCGGCTGGGAGTACGGGCTCTTCCAGGCCAAGGCAGTGGACGACAAGGCCGTGGTGGTCGGCGCGCTCGACACAGACAGCAACGTGGTCTCGGTCGTCACGATCCTCTACGGTGTCATCTCGATCACGCTCATCCTGCGCGGCATCTTCGCCGCGATCGCGCAGTCCACCGAGCTGCTCTACATCCCCAAGGCGCAGCGGTTCCTCAAGGAGCAGTACTACCTGCGGTACTTCGCGCCGTTCATGCCCGTGCTCACGGCGATCCCGCAGGAAGATACGGCGGTGATCCGCTTCAAAGGCTCGGTGCTCATGGGCTCGGACGTCTGGATGAACCACTGGCTGTACGTGTTCATCAGCATCGTCGACTCGGTCGTGAACATCCGCCTGACGTACATCGTCTTCCAGACGGGCACGTGGATGCTGCGGCAGAAAGTGAACATGGAGAACTTCATCTTCCTCTGCTCTGCGCTCACCAAGATGACGTGGCTCATGTGCTGTCTCCACTCGCTCATCCGCTGGTCCCTGCGCGTGGTGATCCGCGGCATGAAATCGGTCAACCTGATGCGGCCCTCGCTGCGCGAGAAGCTGGAGTGGTACGCCGACGCCTCGGCGATGTTCCTCAGCTACAAGGTCTATAGCCTGCTGCTCTTCGTCATGCTCTACCTGTTTGTCGTCGTCCACGGGAACACGACGATCATGGTGCGTCAGATCCCGCCAAAGCAGGGCGTCTACGGTGGCGACCCGAACATCGCGCAGTTCTGGGATAGCGAGCTCACGTGCGACTTCTTCGTGATCCTGGCGACCATGACGTTCATCGGGTACACGGGCGGCACGCTGATGCTCTTCACGAGGTACAGATACACGACGAAGAACGCGGTGATGCAGCTCCTGCAGCGGCGCTACGTGTTCGTCGGCTGGGACTCGATGGTGGCGATGGAGGCGCTGGGCATCGATCCACTGAACCCTGAGCTCGTGGAGAATGGCGTCGCGATGACAAACTGTCCCCTGGGCTCGCTGCTGCGGCAGTTGTACGTGTCGGGACCTAGCGGGCTCGTAAGCTTTGCGGGTGACTACATCTTCCACGACCACGGGTTCATCGAGGACCCCGTGGTGTTCCTCTACCCGATCAAGCAAGCGATGGCGCTGGGGCTCTGCAAGCCGCACCGGAGCTCCGCGACGTCCAAGCACACTGTGGCCTCCACGACCGCCGAGGATCGACCGATGCGAACCAAAGTAGTCGAGTCCAAGGGCTGCGGAGAGAGGGAGCGGTTCCAGCAGAGTCTCTTTGACCGCAAGCTGCTGATTTTCCCCCATGGCCGGTACGGGAAGATCCTGCTCGTGGACGAGAACGAACCGGGAAAAGTCCAGAAGAACTCGGACACGGCGCTCGTGGAGTACGCGGTGCGGGACGCGCTCTCGTACATGACGATCCTGGACATCAAGCCGCTCATGGGCAACGACAAGACGCTGCGCATCCGCTAATATAGCGATATTGGACACAGTAAGCTCAGGGTGGGCGGTATAGCTAGCTAGCGTAGCTCCTTGGCGGGGCAAGAGTGGATGAAAAGTAGTAAGATGGCTAATCTCACAACGTCGCACCGCCTTTCATAGTCGATATCTGGCGACGTGATCAAGTCGGGTGGGCCAACCCCCTACTCCATTGGGAGGAGAGGAGAGGGAACCTGAGGGCAGGATGTACAGCTGAGTCATCCGACTGTTTCGTTGCGGTTGCCGTATTCGTATTCACGCCCTCTCCCGTAAGGATCACCGGTCAGAGCGTTTTCTTATCTGCATCTATCAGCTTTGTCTCGCTCTGCCAGAGGTCAGCAGCACCACCCTGTGTGTGTCGCTCACATTCACTCATGGAGAGTGTGAGTAATTCGGGTACTCTCCCGCAGCTATTGATACAAACTGCATGGGAGCGGGCACTCTTGCCCGAGTGTTCTGCTGCAATAGCTTCAGTTTCACTCTGTGGTTAGTGGGATGTGCAGACAGCGCAGTGAGTGAAAGAGAGTGATCTTATCGTGCGTTTGCTGTTTATTTCGAGTACTTGTGCGCGCCATCTATAGTATCTCCCAACCTACCACGAAACCAAGATTCGTGACAGTTTGCATCGGACTATTTCTCACCGATCTCCGACCAGAAAACACTGTTGGTAGGTCCTCGTAGTTGGCTCTGCGTTAGTCAGCACCAGGCCATCAGAACCGAAGCGATTTTCTATCTAGACCCCTTCAGCGGCTTCAAGAGAGTCATCGTCCGACTGAGTTGTCTTGTTCACTGAGCCTACTGAGCCGCGCCTCAGCTCAGCACAAGCGCATTCTGAATTCGACCCTATAGAGCCGGGACCTCTCGTCCCCATCGCCACCAGGTCCCCAGAATGGGAGCCGTCTCCAATGGACTCTCGCTGCGCAGGTTCGTGCTCATCGCGCTCAATCTCACGTCCACGCTGCTCACGCTCTTCACGGGTCTACGCGAGAACCCGCTGGTCGTGTACACCACGGGCAAGTACGACCGCGTGCGCGCGCGGCTGCGCGACGGCGCGGTCAGTTACGACATCATCCGGCGCGACCTCTTGCGCGACAACATGCTCGCGGACCTGACGGTCGTCGGCGACTCGTACCGGTTCTTCACGGCGCCCGCAAGGCATGTGGAGAACGTCGGCGAAGATCGGAGCACGTGCATGCGCGTGAACTCGATCAACGGCTCGACCCTCAACATCTACTACAACGACTTCTGGGGTAAGGCGCCGCGCCGCACGCAGCTGAACCTATACAGCATCTCGCCGCCCAACTGCCAGGTGGTCAACCTCCGCGCCTCGTGGCTGAAAGAGACCTGCGTGCAGAACAGCACGGACAACGAGACCGCGTGCCATCGCTACATCCTCGACAACTTTGACACGCTGAGCAAGAACCGGCTGGTCCAGACGGGAGTCACCGAGGACTACGGGAAGATCGGCGTGCCGTTCCTGCGCTGCCTAGGACGACCCGAGGAGGTATTCAGCTACAAGACCGACATGATGGTGCACCAGAACTATTGGGCCAGCGGCAATAACTTCATCATGTTCCACAGCAGTGACTGTCTCGCGCTGCCGCTCGTGCGCGACGCCAACTGGGAGTACGGGCTCTTCAAAGTGCAGTCCGTCGACGACAGAGCCCTTGTGCTCGGCGCAATCGACAACGAAGGCGTCGTGACGAATGTTGTCAATGTCTTGTACGCCGTGATCTCGATCACGCTGATCGTGCGCGGCATCTTCGCTGCGGTCGCGCAGACCAAAGAGGTGCTCTATGTGCCGAGAGCGCAGCGCTTCCTGGGTTCGCTGAAGAACCTCCGGTACACATTGCCGTTCATGCCGGTACTGACCACGCTCGCGAATGAAGAGACCTCGGTTCTTCAGTTCAAAGGCTCGGTGCTCATGGGCTCGGACGTCTGGATGAACCACTGGCTCTACATCTTCGCGAGCATCGTCGACTCGGTCGTGAACATCCGCCTGACGTACATCGTCTTCCAGACGGGCACGTGAATGCTCAGCAAGCAAGCAAACTTTGAGAACTTCCTCTTTCTTTGCTCTGCGCTCGCCAAGATGACGTGGCTCATGTGCCTCATCCACTCGTTGCTGCGGTGGCTGCTCAAGCTCGTGGCGTATGGCATGAGGTCGCTCAAGATGGTGCGACCAGCGATCCGTGACAAGCTCGACTGGTACGCAGACGCGTCGGCGATGTTCCTCAGCTACAAGGTCTATAGTTTGCTCATGTTCATCCTGCTCTACTCGTTCGTGGGGCTACACGGCAACGCGACGCTCATGGTGCGCGATGTGCCAGCGAAGCGAGGCGTGTTCGGTGGCGACCCGCACATCGCGCAGTTCTGGAACAGCGAGCTCACGTGCGACTTCTTCGTGGTTCTCTCGATCATGACGGCGGTGGGCTACGCTGGCGGGTCTCTGATTCTGCTGACGAGGTACAAGCATGTGCCCATGAACTCGGTGCTTCGTCTGTTGCAGAAGCGCTACGTGTTTGTCGGCTGGGACTCGATGATCGCCATGGAGGCACTTGGGATTGACCCAATGAAACCCGAGTCTGTCGTGAACGACGTCGCGCTCACCAACTGCTCTGTTGGCTCGTTGCTGCGGCAGATGTACGTCTCGGGACCGAGTGGTCTCGTGAGCCTTTCAGGGGACTATATCTTCATAGATGGAGGGTTCTCGAAACCGCCCGTGGAGTCTCACTTCTCCGTGAAGAAAGCGCTCGCGATGGGGCTCTATGGCAACAAGAGCAACAGCAGTACCAACAAGAGCTCAGCCGCCTCAAAGTACGTCGTCTCGAACGCCAACGAGGACCGACGCACGCAGACAAAGCCCAAGATGACTGATCTCAGCTCGGCGTCCCAACTGAGTCTGGACCTCCAGAAAGAGAGCAAGAGTCTCTTCGATCGTCAGCTGCGGTTATTCACGAGCGGGAAATTCGGACGCATGCTGCTGGTAGACGAAGGTGAGCCGGGGAGGATCGCGAAGACAGCGGATGGCGCGATGAACGAGTTTGTCGTGCGCGACGCGCTCTCGTTCATGAACATCCTGGACATCAAGTCGCTCATGGGCAATAGCGGCAAGAAGCTGCGCATCCGCTGAGTGAGCGGCGAATGAATCGATGACTCAGAGTCAGTGTCCATTCGAGAAAGACAGTATCATGAGGGCAATATTATTAATGTAGCAAAAATGGGGGTCAGAATAGCGGTTCCCATTTATATACGTACATAAAACGTAAAATATAAACAGAAAATAGATGGGTTACTTTGTGTTAGCAGCTAAATTTTCTGTTTGACGTGTTAGGTGTAAATACCAGAATAATGGTGTTTGCCTCCATTTTGGGGTGGGCTTCATGCATGACCCAGTCGTAGCGAAGATGCAAGAGCTCATTGCAATGTTTTTATTCGAGGGCAAAGCCTTTTCGTGCCCCCCCCCCTCTTCCTCCATTCCTCAATTTACTTGCCATCTTTTGCTTCTTTACATGCGCGGCGGGTACGCGCAGCCTTGGAACTGGAGGTCGTCGCCTGTGTTCGCCTTGAGCTCCTGGGCAAACTTATGCACCTTACTCGTGACCGCATCCATGTGGTCTCGGATCTACAAAAGTCAAAAGATCAACATTGATTAGCAATACCTTGGAATAGCAGCTCATCACGCATTTGAGACCCACCCATTCGACAAAGCCCTCGGAGGTCATCGACTGGAAGAGCGCTTCGCTCGGGGTGTCAATGTGCAGCGAGCGCAGGTACATCCACTCGGAGCCGGAAAGGCGAGACGGCGTCTTCATTTCCTTGTGCTCCTCAAACTCGCCCAGCGCCGCTTTCATGCGCTCTCGTATCAGCACGACCTCGGCGACTTTCTCCCAGTTCGTGAGCGCCGCTTGGAAAGTGTCGGCGTCCTGCAGGTCCGCGTACTTCTCCAGCATCAGCAACTTGTTGGAGAACGGGAACTCGAGCGCTTTCCAGATCTCTTCCAGGCGAGATTGCAACGCCATGGAGCTCGCGGACTGACCTGCAGTGTAGTGATGATAGAGGTTGCTGCTGCTCCCCTGCTGATGGTGCATTTTCCCATTCCGCTTGTTGTTCCGGGCCTTCTTCTTCGTGCGCGCCGACACCGCATGCACTATCGTCGCAATGCTCTGCGAGCTCCTCGCAGTATCCGGTTCATAGAACGAATACACAACCGAGGACGCGCCGTCATCCGTATCAATGTCCGTATCGCGCACGTCGCGGTTGTCGTCACCATGATGGACACGCGCGCTCTCGTCCTCGTCCTCGTCGTCTTCTTCGTCGATGGTGTCGCCAAACGTGTCGTCCTCGTCCTCGTCGTTCTCATCATCTTCACCATCGCCATCGCGTGACTCGGGGCCGCCGCGTCCTTTGCGGCTCAGTGATGGGTGGTGCCACGCCCACGTCTGCGCCGAGTACCGTCGCTCTTCCATGCGTGCGTTCGAGTGGTGGCCGATCGTGCTGAAATCTGTCAGCACGGGTGCGCCAATGAGCGACTCCTTCCGGAATCGGTGCGAGCGGCTCTGGCTCGAGCGAAGTGCTCTTTCCACAACCGAGTTGCGCCCCGCGTCTCGGCTGCCGTGAGCCAGAGAGTTCCTCAACTTGATAAGGACGTTGGCGTCTGCTGCAGCTTGGGAGCGCAGTTCTGAGACAGAGAACGACAGACCAAGCGCTGACGCTGGTGGGGCCGCTGCTGTTGCTGTTGCAGTGACAGCAACGAGTTCAGTGACCAGTGCTGGAGCTGAAGCCGAAGCGCTGAGTGACATTTTGCGAGCTGAAGCAGCACGCGTCGCTGTGGCAGGCAGTTGCTCCACCGGTATACCATTGCTACCACCTCCGAGGTTTGTTGGCGCTTTAATAGGTGAAGCAGTACTACCACTGCTGCTACTGCTGGGTTTATTGTGTAAAGCTTTCGCTGAAGACGTGGACGACGAGAGCGCTTTCTTCTTCTCGCGTAGCAGGCGAGTGCGGATCTGCTCCTGGACGCTCGCGTACTGGAGCTCACTCGCGTTCTTGCGCTTCTCCAAGCCTTCTTCTCGCGCTGATGGCTGATCGCGGGTGTTGGTTGTCTCGCTGCTTTTGTTGGACTGCTCGCCCATTGCTTTGGGCCTGCTCCCAAGTTTCTTGAGCAAAGCCTCCGAGATAACTGGCTTGGGCTTTGCTGTTGCTGTTGTAGCTGACGCTGGTGAGCTCGTGAAGTGACCCAGTGAGTCCCAGCGCACGCGCTCCGTGCGATTACGCAGCGCTTCAGCAGCTCTGGTAGCGATCGTCTGGTACGACTTGGACCGCTCGCCCCACTGCTCAAGCGCGCTCTTCGGTCGGTCGCTGTCGTCCACAGCGTCCGCCAGTGAGCTGCCAGTACTGTTGTTCGTCGATCGTGACGACGCTGCTGATGCAGACACAAATGCTCCACTTGCCATTTGCTGGAGCACTTGGGCGATATGCGGATGGCGCGAGAGCGCGTCCTCGCTGCGGTCGCCTCCAGTAGCTATTCCAACTCCAGCTATTCCAGTTCCAAGTCGTCCAGCGCTGCCATTACTACCGTGCTTCGAAGCTCCACCGCCACCACGACGGCTGCTCCTGCTGGTCTTCTCGACTCGTCCACTGTGTCGGAAGTGGTCTGGAGTGCCCTTCCGTCCGTGAGGACGCCGCTCCTCGTCATCATTACCTGTTGACTCGTGCTCGGGGCTCTGCTGTTGGTTGTTGGATCGCTCGACCGAGAGCTTGGGCAGGTTCTGGTTCAAGTGGTCTTTCTTTTTCATCAACAGGCGCTTAGCGCCGGTCATCGGCGTCGATCGACGGCTTCCGGTTCCCCCTTCCTCTCGATTGCTGCCGTCGCCGGAAATCCCTTCGTGCCCAAGCTGATTGCTCTGCGCCAGCAGCAGACTCAGCTTTCCCGAGATCCACCGCCGCCGGCTCTCGTACAAACTGTGGTCCCCACTGCCCCTGGTGTCGCCATGCACGACCTCCCTGATCGCTTCGTCACGCAATCGCTCGAGTTTGCACCGCTTCTGGAGCTCCACGAGGCAAATTGCCTGCGCGCGCTGGTAGTTTGCGGTCGAGTCAAAGATGCCCTGGATTAGTAGTGTAGCTCAACAGTGTTAGCAACCATGAGCTGACAGGATCTAGGTACAGACTCGTAGCCTGGGGTATGCTACTAACACTAGACTCACGTTCGCGTCCAGCTCGTCCTTGAGCCGGAGGAAGTTGTCGTCGATGTCCCTGGTGATCTGCTGGATCTTCTCCTGCATGCGCTGCATCACGCGCTCCTTGTCCTCGATCGAGAGCCGATTGAGCGCGTTGTCTAGCGGGTCGACGAGCAGCGAGTTCACGTTTGTCTTGGCCTCAAAGTCGCGCATCTTGTGGCTCAGCACGACCTCGGGCAGGTGGACCTTCTCGCGGAGCAGTAGCTGCTGTTGTTGCTGCTGTTGCTGCGAAGAACTCTCAGCGCCAAGGAGAATTGACCCAAGGCGTCCAGGGCCAAGCGTTGGTGCTGCTGCTGATGCGGTTGTACCAGCTGGGTTACTCGTCTTTGGCCCTCCTGGTGGGGATAGCTGGGAGCCTAGGACCTCGGTCTGTTCTTGCTGCTGCTGACCATTTGACGATGTGAAGATTGACACACCTAAGCAACAAGAAAACAGCAGCAGCAGCACACTACTCAGTTTCAGTAAGAGCTACGACTTCAAATAGTATCGGACTCACGCTCTCTCTCTCTCTCTGCCTGTTCATTTCAAGCAACAAACGCACCATCTTTCACGGCTGCTGCTCGCCGCTGCGCCTTCTCGATGCGGTCGCGCAGCGTGTGTGGGAGACGGATCGGCTCGAGGCTCTGCGACGTGCGCGTGTCCAGCAGCACGCTCTTGAGCCGCTGGAGCGACGACTCGCTGGTGGTGTCGTAGGCACTACTGGCTCCAGATCTAGACGCAGCACCTTCAGTCGTGACTGCTGGTGCTGCTGCTGCTGCGCCTTGGTGTGAGGCTGCTGAGGTGGACGCATGGGCTGTACGGGCTTTCATTCCGCCTTCAACGAGCTATGCGCTGAGCGCACTCACGCGCTTGTATTCCGTGCGTGCGGCTACCTATTGAAAGAAGCGCAAGGTGGAGGCGCACCTAACTGCCCAGGAGGGACAAGAATAACAAAATGCACAAATGGCTCGCACTTGTCAAGCATAATCAACTACCAGCGAATGGGTACACTTATTTGATGAGCAGCTCTATTCCATTCCATCATGCAACAAGGGACTTCCCACGTACTTGAAGCACTTGATGGATGGGATGACTGCGTGACGAAGGAGGATGGCAAAATAGGTTACTTGGATTGACAGTTTATCAGGCGGGTACTTCTTGAACGCACACACAATCTGCCCAGCTCTGGGGCTCTTCTGGTAGTACTTGACATGGTAGTTGAATGAGGAAGAGGGACAATATATCTAGTGGTGGTGGCCGTGGCTGTGGCCGTGACTGCTGTGGTGCGAGTGTGGCTGCTCGTGAGCATGGTGGTGGTTGTTGGTGTGTAGCAGCTGGGACGGCACTGGGGCGGGCATGCTGTGCTGCCACATCACGCCATTCATCCCCCTTGATGGTGCAGGAGCAGCAGGCGACGGTGATGCAAACGGCGGTGCTGCCTGGTGGCGCTGCTGCTCAAACTTCCACTGATTGTGCTGCTGGCTCGCGTGAGCTCCAGAGGCATGAGCACTGTTGAAAC
The DNA here is from genome assembly GCA_023333705.1 of Globisporangium viniferum. Lineage (NCBI taxonomy): Eukaryota > Oomycota > Peronosporomycetes > Pythiales > Pythiaceae > Globisporangium > Globisporangium viniferum. The sequence continues at coordinate 7,434 of JAASFI010000588.1, read as the reverse complement.
CCGCGTGCTTGCGGTGGTGGTGGTGACTCGCAAAGAGCAGCGCGTCGTCGCCTGCGGGGTTCTCAAACGTACTCATGCTGCTGTGGCTGTGGTCATCGTGATGGTCATGATGATCGTGATGGTCGTGGTCGTGATGGTGGTCGCGGTGCTTGTGCGCGTGGTCGTGATGCAGCTCGTGACCACCCAAATGTCCACCACCACCGTTCTTTGCAACTTGGATGGACAAAAAGTTGTCCATCTGCAGGCGACGCTTGAAGATCTCGCGGATCTGGACCATCACCAGCTGTTCGCTCACGACATCATCGACAGACACGTGAATCGTGCCCACACAGATTTCATTCACATGCCGCCAGAAGTGCCACTGCTCGATCTCCAGAAGCCCCGGGACACGCGCGCGCACTTCGTCGAGCGTTTTCGCAATGTCGCGCTCCATTTCTTTCGGCACACGCTGCAAGAGCTGCAGCAGCGTGTCCTTCAAGAGCGGCAGCGTACTGCCAAAGATCAGCAGCGAGATCATCGCCGACGAGAGCGGATCGGCCACGTGCCACCCCTTGTACTCGATCAGGATCGAGCTCACGATCACGCCGACGCTGCCGAGCGTGTCTGCGAGCACGTGCAGGTACACGCCGTACATGTTGCTGTTGCTGCCGCCACCGTTGCTGTGCGACTCTTCTGTCTCCTCTTCGTGGTGGTGCTGTCCATGCGCGTGGTCGTGGCCGTGACTGTGTCCATGCGAGTTAGCATTTCCACCCCTACCACCACCACAGCCGCCTTCGCCGCCGTGGCTGTGCCCGTGCCCGTGCACCTGGTCGTGAAACCACACGAGCCCGACAATGTTCACCGCGAGTCCGACCGTGGACGTGAGCAGCAGGTTCTCGGTCGACACCTCGGGCGGGTCAAAGAACCGCGACGACGCCTCGGCCATCAGATGGAACGAGATGAACAGCAGGAAGATTGAGTTGAGAAAGCCCGAGAGCACTTCCACGCGTCCGTACCCGTAGGTGTACTGCGCATCGGCAGGCAGCTTCCCAATGTACGCGGCGATCAGTCCGATGATGAGCGCGCCGTTGTCAAAGAACATGTGGCCCGCGTCGCCAATGAGCCCCAGCGAGTTGGTCCAGAAGCCCACGGCGAGCTCCACAAACATGTACGAGATGTTGACCGAGAGGAAGAGCAGGATCTTGCGCGAGTCGTCTTTCGCCCACAGCACGCTCACGATGCGCGCGATGCTCGCAGAAGTGGTCTCGGAAGCGCTGCTCCCTATGCGATACATGTCGAGTTCTTCTTCGCGGCTCCCGTACTGCGACTTGGACACGTGTCGGAATTGCGCAAACTGCGCGTAGATGATCACCAGTGACGCGAGGAAATCCGCAGCGCAGCGCAGCCAGTCGTCCTGCGACGCCGACACGATCAGCGAGCTGAGCAAACCGGTCGCGGAGCACGCCATGAGCGACATCCAGCGGCTGCGCGACGACGAAATGCTGTCGTTGTTGCGCACAAAATAGAGCGACGCGGTCTGGAACCCCGCGGCCGCAAAGAGACACGCGGTCCACGCGCTGCTGCTCATCGCTTCGACGCCTTCGCGCTCATTGAACGCCGCTTCTTCGCGCACGCGCCACGAACCGATGATCAGTGCGAGCGGGACGCTCATCGCACACGCGCTCAATAGCGACAGCAAGTGGAATTGTGGCGACGTCGAGACGCGGATTTTCGCTTCGGGCGTCCGGTTGTGCAGCTCCTGCATCGCGAGCGCCAGCGCGATCAGCACGAACGTGTGCAGCAGTGAGCCGTACTCGTACGCGTCGACGCCGGCGACCAGCACGTAGCCGATCAATACGAGCAGCCACGTGTTGTTGCTGTTGTTACCACTGTCGCCTTTCACCTTGTGCAGCAGCGCGTCCTTGAGTGGCTGTAGCAGCAGCACGTCCACGTTCTCGAGCAGAAACGCAAACAAAAAGCCAAAGTGGTGCAGCGCGTCGGCGCGGATCCAGCACTGCACGAAAATGCGCGCACCGTTCGTGAGTAGCTTGGGCAGCGTGTGCGCGTCAAGGGTGATCGTCACCACCGTTCCGTTCTTCTTGCCATTCGCACTCGCGCTGGTGACGAGCGTCACCGCGGCCTGCAGCACAAACACCGCGAGCAGCAGCGCGCCGAGCGTCTGGAAGTCGTTCACCGCGTGCTTCATCACGATCTGCTGCATGAAGAGCATGCTGAACGACGCCGCGGCGCCGATCGTCGCGTCCTTCACGTGCTGCGACGCGCTCCGCCCGAGCGTCTCGGTCGAGAACACGTTAAAGTCCATCGCTAGCTGCTTCCAAGTAGTCACCAAAGCGCTTAATGAAGACTTCAAACACCCACACAGAGCTTGTTCCAGTTGAAGCCGTCGTCGGAGAACTGAGCTGAGCTGAACTAATCGATCGATCCGCCACGTCACTCGTACTGAAGCTCAACTGACTGGGGAACGGCGTCCAGTTGCGCGATTAAAAGCGGACGTGAGCGGCTAGGCGAGGAAGCGCGAATGAGCGAGCAGAGACAGAGAGAGAGAGAGAGAGAGAGACGCGGGCGATTAGAAGGGATTAATGCACGCGCACTGGGGCTGATGGTCCACGTCAACGGAGCTCTTCGTGGATGCTTGGGCTTGACCGTGATTGAATCTTGGGAAGAGGTCCACGACCCACGTGGTACAAGTCTGGTGCTGTCTGCAATTTGTGTTTTACGCTTTTTTACGCCTTTTTTACAAACACGTTTTTACGGATTTGTATGATATGATTGGTGGGAAATGGAGTTCAAAACACTTGATTGGTGGAAAATGCGTGGCTGAACTGGTGACAGTTGTTGGGAAACGAATTGATGTGACTTGTGATGTGGAGTGAGGGGGGAGATGGGGCCACGCACTTGCTAATCGCAGAAGAAGATTCGTTCGCGATAGGACGCGAATATCCGAAATGCAAGGCAACGGGATTGATTGGCAAGAGGTCCATGTTGCTGCGCGCGTGTTAATAAAGCGCCTACGACATACACACGCACACGCAAGAGCTCCTCCATACACTGGCAAGAACAGCATGCTCGTCTGCCGCGTCGCCAGTCAATGGAGCTCTTGACCTGTCTTGTCTGATGCTGCGCTCGAACTGCAAGTGCACTCACTCACTGCCAATGTGGGGGGGGAACGAAATCTGTGACAGCGACTTGCAGGTAGTCGCTAGTTGGCTGAAGAGCTGTCGTCGCCGCCCATGGACGCGTCCTGCTGGTCGGCCCAGTGCTGGATCGCAGCGAGGAACGCACCGACCACTGGCATACCATAATTGGATAACATCAACAGTAGCCGATGAGACACAAGGTATCATGGGCATGGGTGATAATTAACAGAGATAGGCAAGTTGAAGCACGCACCGTCACCGAACGCAAGCTTCGCGGCACCGGCAGCCGGGTCCAAGCCAAAGTTCGTGACCACGGCGTTGTAGTTGCCGGTCTGCAACGCATTCACCAGCGACACGACGCCCTGGCGGAGCTGCGGCGAGTGCAGCTAGCAACATTTTACAAACAAACAGGAAGTGAAAGTGTTAATCACACAGATGCAGAGAGTGCAAGGCATCACAGCGATCACCAATTTGCTCAATATGCACCGTTTGCTGGAGCTCGTAGGCGTTCTGCGCTCCCTCGGGAAGGTGTGCGAGCAGCGCTTCGACCGCCTTCTCGTCGCTCAAGACGATCGAAATGTTCTCGGCGCTGAGCAACTTTGTCAGCTTGACGGACTTTGGCTGCTGCATGCCCTGTTTGCAATGCCACCAGCACGGAATCGTCAATATTCAGTCGGTCACTTGGTGCCCTCAAACTCCCCAGCTGAATCGTCAAGAGTTTCACGCAAAGCAATGCGTACGGTGAGCGACTGGATCGACGCCATGGCGCGCTGCAGGTCAGCAGCAGTGATCCCACCCACTGCTGGCGCCGCCGGAGCCGGAGTCGGGGCTGCTTGCACTGGAGCTGAAGCTGGCACCGCCACCACTGGAGCTGGGGTTGGAGCTGGAGCTGGAGTCGGAGCTACACATTCAAACAGAATAACAACCAATATGGAGTTTGTCAGTCGAGACTGTAGGAAGCGAGCAGGTGCAGGATCTCAGGACTGGCACCAGGCAACCTGGAGCAGACAGACACACACACAACACAACACAGAACCAACATCGTTAGAACACCCTGAGCAATGTGAGACGAATATAAGACAAAAGAAGGAATACAAGAGCAGGTGGCACTCACATGGGCGGGGGTTGTTTGGGTGAGCAGAGAGAGCGAGCGAGCGGAAATGGGATCTTTGTTCTTTTTTTCTTTTTGTACGTGGCTTGTACGGTGGTGGCTTGTGGTTAAAACTAACACTCACTAGTGCGAATGATGGCTTTCCCTCGTTTTTCTTCATCGTCTTCTTTGCTCGACAACTTCCAACTCTACAAGCAACGTCACCATGATTCGCTCTCTCTCTCTTTCTCGCTCCTTTCCCAATCTTTGCCGCCCATGCATGTATGTGGAGACCCGTCTACGAGGACGAGCCTGCGTGGTTGTCGCTGTCATTACCTGCGCCAGAGTTCGCGTCGCGCATGCTCTCTTCGATCGCGAGACGCAGCATCTCCTCTTCGGTCATCTCGTCGTCCTCGTCCTCGTCATCTTCTTCGTCGTCCTCCTCACCGGCATCGTCACCGCCCATGTCGTGGTCGCGCGTGGACGCAGTGGTCGCTGCCGCCGAGCTACCGCCGCCGCTCTGCGAGGCCTGCGAGGACGAGACCGCGGACGTCGCGGGGGACGACACCGCCGACTGGTGGCCCGCCGGGAGCCCCATGTTTTGTAAAATGTTCTGCAGCTCCGCCATCTGCACCGAGTTCTGACCGCCCGCGCCGCGTCCTTGTTCCCCCGCACCCATCGCACTGGACAAACATAATAAGAAGCACACACATTAGAACATGATAGTACATGGTAAGCGAATTTGGTACAGCGCCTGCTTTCGTACCCAAGCATCTGCATGATCGCGTTGTGGTCCAGCTGCACGTTGCCCGAACCGGCGCCGCGACCGCCGACGTCGCCTCCGCCAGTCGACTGCTGCACGTTGTTCATACAGTCGTTCACCTTCTTCACCAGCTCCTCATCGCGCGAGCTGTCCTTGTTCTACAAAGGGAACATACGCATAACGGCAACACGTTAAGCATCAACATCATTCGTACAATACCAGCCAGCGAGACTTCATCAGATCGACGCACCTGCATCCAGAAGAAGAAGCGACGCGACGAGTTCTTGTACTGCAGCAGGAAGACGCGGTCGCCCTCGCGGCCTGTGTCCACTTTGCTGAAGCTCGCGTCGTCGGGGAAGATGATAAAGTCCTCGGGGTTCGTGCCGCTCTGGCGGTCCATCCACTGGAAGTGCAGTAGCTGGTCGTCGCCGCGCGAGAGGCAGATCTTGCCCTTCTTCAGGTCCGGCGTGATCAGGAACTTGCCGTTCGCCGTCGGCTTGACCACCATCTTGCCGGCGTTGAACGACACGAGCTCATTCTGTACATACATGCATACACATACGACATCAGTATTAGCAAAAAAGAGATCTTTCGAGATCGCGCACGCCGCAACGCCATAAAGAGCACTGAGCGACACAATAGAGGGAGAGGCACAGAGGGAGCTTCACGTACACGTCCAGCAGGCGCGTTCGCGCCGAACACGTTGCCGAATTGCGGGAAGAGAGACGTCATTTCCTCGTGTGAGTAGCTGCTGAAGATCCGCTTATTTGCTTCGTTCCTTCTCGCTTTTTGGATTTCTTCTTTTCCTCCCCTCGTTCTGAACAGAGTTGTGTTAGATTCAACATAGTGACTGCAGTCACTAATATGAATTGTATCGGAAATAACAGTGTCAGAAAATTGTTGGCATTTTTTTTCAGGTGGTCATTGGAGCAGATACAGAAGAAGAGGAAGAAGAATGGCGCGGCAGGTGCTCAACTACCACGACGTGCAGCTCTACGATTCGGACGTGGCGCTCTTCGCGCACTCGCAGTGGCTCAACGACAACGCGATCAACTTCTACTTTCAGTTCCTCTTCCGCTCGCTCTGTCTCCAGTTGCCGCAACAACGACAGCGAGACGATGATGACAGTAGCAGCGACGTGCTCTTCGTGGACCCGGCGGTCGTGTCGTGTATGATGCTGCAGTGCGACGACGACGACGAGTACCAGGAGCTCGGCGCTGGACTGCAGCTCCAGCAGAAGCAGCTCTGCTTCATTCCCGTGAACGATAACGAGCACTTTGGCGGCGAGAGCAGTCACTGGTCGCTGCTCGTCTACCGCCGCGCGACGCACAGCTTTGAGCACTTTGACTCGAGCGTGGGCCACAACACGCGCGCAGCAAAGCGGATCAAGAGCACGTTCGAGAAGATGCTGCGGCTGTGTACAGTGAGCAGTGGCGCTGCTGGTAGCGGACATGCTGAACGAGAGCCTGCTGCGACGTTTGTGAATGTGCGCGACGCGCCGCAGCAGCGCAATGGCTACGACTGCGGCATGTACGTTCTCGTGGTGGCCGAGTATCTGTGTCGTCAGCATGTGCTCTTGGCGCCGTCTTCTTCAGCTGAGAACCAATTGACGCTTCAGGAGTTCGTAACACCCGAGCGCGTGACAAAGACGCGATTGGAGATGCCCGCGCTCATCCGGCGGCTGCAACTGGAGCAGGAAAGAAACAAGTAGAGGTGGTGGTTGTCATGTCATAGACGGTGCGGTCATCATGTGTCACCAATATAGAAGCACCCGCATGCCATGTTGTGGCTGTTCGTCGTCAATCATCTATCTCAACGCTCGATCCTCTTTCCGAATTGCGTGCGACCTTTGGATATCCTTTTTCACGACTGTGATTGGCTGTTAATTTGAATTTAAGCCAATCACAGGCCAGAATCTCTCTTTCACTTCTTCCAACTCGGTCAACTGCCAACCCAAAAGAGAAAAGGAGATCAGATCAGAGAAGACAGCCAGCCAGCAGGATGCACTTTGCGATCGTGCAGTATGGTGAGAAGACCGTGCAGCTTGCTGGACGCGCGCGCTAACGCGTTTGCTAACGCCTGTGTCTCCGTGATCCCTTCTGACTCTTGCGCCCGTCGCCTGGTGCTGTCGTTCTGTCTGTGTGTCTTGTGGTGTGTTGTGTGTGTACAGAGCCCAAGATCAATGAAGTGGAGAGGAACATGGCCGTGAGTTGTCGATCGCTTGCTTGGTGAACGTATATGTTTAATACGGATATGCGACTCACAACTCGACCACTATTCATGCGTGTTGCGTGTATGGCTGCGCGCGCAGCACGTGGACAACATGATCAAGTCGCTGTCGATCGACGATGGCATTGACATGCTCATGCTGTCAGAGGTAACGATCAGATGCAAACGGAATGGCGGCCATTTCGAACGAAGCGTTGATTAGTGCAGCACATTGG
>JAASFI010000587.1:0-22615 GCA_023333705.1 Globisporangium viniferum | reverse complement strand
TGAAGGCGCGGCGCTGCTCGGCGTCATGGGCGGCATGAAGAACGAGTCCGTCAGCGTCGCCCATGCATCGTCGTTCCTCGTGCTCGAGATGATCCCTCGCGACTACGTCAAAGCGGCGGCGCCGATCACGCTCGTCGACCTCGGTACGTTCTCGGCCAAGATCGCCGCGTACACTGTTTAGAGAGCTGCCATGATCGACTATGCTTATCAACGGGTGAGTAGGACGCTAGCGCAAGCTCCGAGTCACAGCAACTAGCTAGTGGTGGATGGTACTAAAGTATTACATAGCGTCTTGCCTGCAGGCGGAGCGACATACAGTGAACGACCTCCTCAATGCAGCAGATTAACATATGAAAAAAGATTGAAAGCTTGTTTGATATGGAAACTTTGTGAGCGCGGGACTCGAAAGCAACACAGTCATCATAAGTTCCCACACTATATCTTCGCCGTTCTAGCATCGCAGACACACAGCCTACACATAGTACGAGCACCAGGAAGTATACTCTCGCACTGCACTCCTCAAGTAAGCCAACGTTCTGCAAGCAGTCTCCAATGCGCAGCAACATCACAGCCAACCGATTCTTCTTTGCCTCAGAGTCGAGCACAATCCTTTATGGAAGTACTGCACTGTCATGAAGCAGCTCGGAACCTCATTCTAAAGTATTGAGCGCGGTCTCCACTTGGCCCAACTCGACAGGATCCTCATTCGGTTCTGGAACTTCTTCTACCGGTTGCACACTCGCCGGTTTCTCGGTCGTCGATCGGTCTATTAGCTGGAGGGAGATCGGTGTGCCTTTGTTCGTGTTGTGCTTTAAAGTTGCCGCCACGATCGCGTACTTCCGAATGTCGTGCATCTCGACAGATCTCTCTTTGCCGCAGAGTATGACCCGACACTTCAGGGAAATACTCGGGTACTTTTCGTCGACGAGCATCGCTTCGACGCATTGCGTCAAGCTCGAACGGCGAGCGACGTGCTCTGCGTTCTTCGCAAGAGCTTTCGTAATGATGCCCAACAGGATAAGGAACACGTCCAGCATGGCCAGTCACCCACGACACGAGCCATGCAAGCGTCGGTACCTGCAGTCCGTAGCTGTAGAAGTCGGCGTTCCCATCAAACGCAGCGCCGGGATGATACGCATCCGTCAGATCCACTTCCTCGGTGCTTTGGAACGTGTCGAAAATGACAATTGAGCTGCGCAGCGTCGCAAACTGGAGAAGGAAGAAGTAGCCCGACATGAAGGTCGCTTGCAGTGGGTGGCCACTGTAGAGGTGGCTGGTTGTTTACCGCACCACCAGTTTCTCGACTGGACGAGCACACTGGTTTGTTGTTGCTCTGCGTTTAGACCGTCGCGCCGTTAGTCGAAATGCGAGCCTCCGCGAAGATTTCTCGATTGCTTGACGTTGGACTCAGCGTTGTGACGAGCGGCTTCCACTCCGTGTCTTGATTGCAAAAGCACGCCGCTTGCAGAAGTGGGGGAAGTGGGCTGCGTCTAGGAGAAGATACTGGTCAAGAGCCTCGACATACTCGAAATACCCTACACAACTAATAGCCTTGCAGCTGGCTTGAAAAACTTGATCAAGGTCGTATAACCCTACGTGAGTTTCACGATGCTGATCGTCCGGTATCTCCGCACATTGGTCGCAAACGCCTTCTGGGAGTTGTTGAAATCAAACTCTGAAGGGAACCCCTGGGTCGAGCTGTCGGGGCTAGGACCCAACGTGGTGTTTCGGTCGCTTTCGATGCGGCTGTTGACGCCCACGAAGAAAGACGAGTAAGCACTCGCGCTCTCGCACTCCTTGTCTACTCCTACGAGATCAAACGTCTCGATCCTGGTCTCTGGGTCGACACAAATTTGCAGTACTTGCGCTTGATGGTCGGTAGTGAAGAAATCGAGTGGCTGGCTGGCGCATGTTGTTGGCCCGCAATCCGAACTGGCGGGAAACTCGTAGGTGTTCGAGCCTGGATTCGCACTCCAGCTCACTGTTGATGTGTTCGTCGTCGCGCTCCAGCCGAACTCCACTTTCCGAGTCGATACAGCATCGCCGTAGGGAATGTCGAGCGTCAACGCGTCAGCAAACGTGCTTCCATCAAGACGGATCCGCGAAAAGTTGACTTTCATACCTGGTAGATCAGCGTGCGAAAGCGCGATCGTCGAGTTGACATCGAGTAGAAGCGTATTCGAGGCATCCAGGTAGGCTTCGGCTGTGGGGTTTCTTGACATCGCACTGCAGTGTCTCGCAGTTTCCACAAACATCTGTAGGGTGCTGCTCATGTTCTTGTACCCAACGCCTCCGTCCGGATCGTAGATGAACGACACGACTTGGGTACCCGCCATGAGAAGACCCGCGACTGTCGAATTGTCGTACGGAAGAACGACGCCGGTGGTCGAAATGCTGAGGCGTTCCACGTCCAACACGTCGGCGGCAGTTCGGACATCCAGCCTTGGCGTTCAAATCCGTACGCCGCGGTGATGCTGTGATTGTTATCGGATCTCGCTTGAATGGCGGCGTTGGCCGAACCCTCTTCTGCCGCACGCTGATTTGCCCAGCATGAAAGTCAACTATTCCAGGACCGGCTTGACGAAACATTGTACGCTGACGCTTTGACGATCGATATCCCGTACGATGACACCGTGTCAATGCGGCGGGTCGACTTTGGCTGGGATAAGACTACGAATACCTCAGCCGTGAGCAGGAGACCGAATCGCGGCTCCAATACCTACGAGTTCCTTGCGAGCACCGACTGCGGGCCGACAACCTGTGCCAGCCAACCCCTCAATTTCTTCACGCCCGAGCACCAAGTGCAGGTCTTCCAAGTCTGCGTGGACCCAGCAACCAACATCGAGACGTTTGGCGTCATCGGCCTCGACGGTCAGTGCCAGCAATCAAGTACCAGTTCGTTCTTCCTCGTGGGCATCGGCAGTCGCATCGAGAGCGACCGAAACATCACGTTGGGTCCTAGTCCCGACGCCTCAACCCTGGGGTTCCCGGCGGAATTCGATTTCAACAACTCCCAGAAAGCGATTGCGACCAATGCGCGCAGATACCGGACGATCAGCATCGTGCGGTTTTCGTGGGGGACGTTCGACATGTCCGCGTTCTTCAACGCCAAGTGTGCGGCTGGCGATTGCTTTGGCTACTACCAGTACTTCCAGCTGGTCCAGCAGAGCATTTTGCTTGTCAAGCACCACTATCCGATCTCGAAGGCGGCGCGCTTTTGCAGTCAAGACACCGAGTGGACACTCGTGGCCGCAGCAGTGAGCCCCGCGACAGGAAACCGAGAGCTCTTCACGTTCAGCAGGCTTGCGCCTTCCGAGTACCCCTGGGCGGAAAACAAGAAGAGCAAGCCGGTGTGTTCTCCCGAGATCGAGAAATTGGCGGTGCGACAGCTCACCAACCACTACTATAGCGGGTACCCGCTTCTCGCCACGCGCATGTCGGGCTACCTCTTCTTTCTCCAGTTCGCCGCTGTGCGCGACACGCTCTTCGTCTTCGACAACCTGGAGCAAACCGCCAAGTTTAATGGGAACACCGTCGACCACTTCTACGCGCTCCAAGTGCCGCTCACAGCTGGGATCGTTTCGTTCCTCGCTTGTGCTCACGATGGCGACGCTGGTGTGTGGCCCCGCTACTCGCGTACCGCAGTTGACCCGTGACAGGAAACCGGAGCGCCAGTTTGACGTGACGCAGTGCATCGAGACGATCCTGGCTGATATAAAGTATCCGAGTTTGTTTCTCAATTGCCTGATAACGGATGGAAGCGATGGTGAAGCCCACGACATCAAGCGCTACTCGGTCGTGTCAGCGACGCTCCGGCACAACGAGAGCAAGGGGGCACCGATCACGATCCCGCTGCGAAGCGTTCGAGGGCAAAAGGGTGCCGATCACGACTTCACTTTGAAAAAGATGTCCAAACCAACGAGCGTGCAACCCCAACTAGTATCTGATCCTGTCCACGTGGGTCACGTGACTGCCGAGATAATCGACGCGACGGAGTAACAATGTTTTGAAGCGGTCTTTCGTTCGGGTACTCTCAAGAGGCCTGCAAAACCTCGGAAAACTAGACGAAAACAGGAGTGTTCGGTAACCGGTCAGGAAGTAGTAGCCCAGATGGAAGACGCACACACTCATATATTTGAGTCAGGGCTTCCATTTGCTTCAGGAGAATTTGTATTGATGGCACGAACAATTGTTGACAAAGATCGCTGAGGAGCGATCGTACCACCAGCAAACCCCTTCATACATACGACACGGCTGGAAATGTTCACATACACACAAATATCAACAGCACACAACATTTACGGACTCACATGAACCTAGCGATCAATTGCGACGAACTGGGCAGGCACTCGGAGCTAGTTTAGGCGTGACTGTAGCCTCCTTTGCCCTTGTGGCTCGACGAATCACCACCTCCAGCGATCAGACTTGTCTTCTTGAACTGCACGAGCATGCCCAACACGAACAATCCGAGCATACCCGCCACGTACGCCCACCAGATCGTCGGCAGGTTGTACTCCCAGTCGCCCGTGGTGGCGTTCTTCGTGCCGAACTGCGCCTGGAGGTCCGTGATGTCAGGGAAGTTCTTGGCAAAGTAGCCAATGCCGGAGATCGTGAGCACTGCGCCAACGAGACTGGTGGCCACCACGATCACTGGCTTCTCGAGTTTGAACGCGAGCAGTCCACCGATGAGTCCCAGTGCGATCGCGAGCACCAGCAATCCCGTGTTCGGGTCATTCGGGAACATCTTGTACCCGAACGACGTGTTGAGCATCGTCGCGAGCAGCACGCCGCCCGCTGCGCCTACGATGAAGATGCCCGTGCTGTAGATCGCGAGCACGAGCGAGCCGATGAGAATACCGCCAATACAGAGCGCGACCCACCACGCTGTGGCCTCGTACGACTTGTCCTTGAACGCGTACTCCGCCGCACTCGCACAGAGGAAGCCGCCAACCAGGAAGCCACAGAGGAACATCGTCGGACGCATCAGTCGGTACCCAAAGAAGCAGACCGCGATACCGGCGGCGATCGAGAGCGCGGCCGAGACGCCGGGGCCGAGCTTGAGGTCACCGGGGGACGCGCTCAGCGCCGCGTTGCCCTGGTCCGTAATGGTGTTGCGGATCGCGTCCGTGCCGTTGTTGAACGTCGTCTGCGCCGAGACCACTGCGACGGCGAAGACGTACGCGAGCAGCACACTCAGCGAGCGTGAAGGACTGGACTTCCTTGTTAGAGCCATGGCTGTTCACGACGGAGATTGGGCTTGGAGAGGAAGGACTTGAGCCTTAGCGCGCGTGATTCGGAATGAAGAAAGTCAATCGGACACGAGACGGGATGAGATGGGATGGGTGAGTTGAAGCGCAAAGCCAAGAGATTCAGTGCGGCACCACAGCAGTTTTGTATGAGGTGGGGGCTCAAGTGATTACCAGATGGGGCTGGTCCCTCCATAATGCTTTCTTTCCTTCGGAGATCCCTGTTTTGTGGAAGGTGCCGCCCACACAAAACGGGGTCTTCATCTCTACGGACCGAACCATATGGGGATTCGGAAAGCAGCTCTTCTTCTACGCAATTGACCCGTGACTGTCTTTCTGTCAATATTAGGACCACCAACCTGCCTCCACGATAGACGATCAATCATACTTTATCATCAGCAAACAGCAGGTGTATCATGCGGCCATGCTTAAGATTGAGATCGTATTCGTATCAAATTGCTCTGTACCGGTTGGTATGCGGGTGTTCCGAGTGTCTCGCAGCTTCTACCCTGGTGATCGATCGCAGTCCACACGATCGCAGTCCGCATGGCTTATACGCTGTAAGCGCTGCCTGGTTGGCTCGCTCGTTCGCGTCTCCATCCATTCTCGCATTCGCGCATTTCAAGCCACACACACTCACAGAACTGACTGTATCATCGAACAATCTGCTTGGCTTGCCTGGCTCTTCCATTCTTTACGCGGCGGTCTGCACAGAGCAGCCGGCGACGCAGTACTCCCTCTCGCGCGCGCACTCAGTCTGGCACGTGGTCACGAAGCTCTGGTCGAGCGCCATGCCCATGGCTTCTTCGCAGTCGGCGCTGCACGCGCCCTTGCGCGTGGCGCACTTGGCCTCGCACGCGCCGCGCAGACTCGTGGTTTCCTGCGCGCTGACGGTGCTGGTGGTGCTGGTGGTGGTGACGACGGCGCAGAGCGTCAGCAGCGCGAGCGTGAGGCACTTGGAGACACGCAGCATGGCTAGAAGACACAGAGAGAGATAGAGATAGAGAGAGACTGTGGTGGGTGGATAGAGCTGTTAGCAGAGACAGAGAGAGGGCGTGGGTGCGTGCGTGCGGCATGTACCTGTTGTGTGTGTGTGTCTTGGGCTTGTTGATCGGCGGAACACGTGCGCTTCTTGCTGCTTTCAATGAGGTAGTCAGGTCACGAGTCAGACCAGACTGACTGATGGACTGAATATGAATAGAACCTATCCAACAGCATACGTTGACGATAAAGTACCTTTTTATTACATATGACCTTTTTAATGGTGATGAATAGGTATCTCTTGTAAATACGTTTGCGAACTGGGATGCAAATGGTGGAAAAAATGATATGCGTTATTAAAGTATACCTTTTCTCAGAGTACAGTAATAGTTCGTGAAAGTATAGTAGCTGACTTTGGCATTCTCCCCAGCTCTCCCAAAATCATCGACAGCGTCGTCGCTTCATTTGGTGCGCACACAACAGAAAGCCAAATACGACAGTGCCTTACACCAAAGTTTTGATCTACTAGCGTTCTGGTGTATTCAGTATTCACATCCTAGATGAGTTCTAGACTTGACGTCAAGTTAACTTGCTGTCAGGTAAGTACGATAGTAGCGCTCCATTATTGAAGTATACTGAGTCGATCTCAGCACCACAGTTCACCAGTTGGGCGACTACTTCGACATGGCCGTTCTCTGCTGCTTAAGATAGAGAAGTTCTTTGGTAGTAGTCGACCGCATTGAAATAGGCTCCGCTTTCTACGAGCTCAGCGACGACTTCAGCATGACCATTCTCCGCTGCATGCGACAGAGGAGTTCTTCTTCTTTTTTTGTCTTTGTTTTCGGTATCAGCACCGCTTCTGAGCAGCTCAGCGACAGCTTTGGAATGGCCATTCTCAGCTGCGTAGGATAGAGCAGTACTTCCGTACTCGTCCTCCACGTCAACGACAGCACCATTGCATAGCAGCTCAGCGACAACATCAGCACGACCGTTCATCCTTGCAAACGATAGAGGAGGTTTTCCAAAGTCACTTTTCGCGTTAACACCGGCGCCAGCTATGAGAAGTTCAACGACAATGTCGAAATGACCTTCCTCTGCTGCGTATGATAGCGGAGTCCTTTCGTAAGTGTCCTTCGTATCGATCTTGGCACCGCGTCCGAGTAGATCAGCGACAACGCTGGCGTGACCCTTCACTGCAGCATACGATAGAGGGGTTCTTTCGTAGATATCCTTCGTATCGATCTCGGCACGGCTTGTAAGTAGAGCCACGACAGCTTCAGCATGACCATTCTCGGCAGCACGCGATAATGGAGTTCTTCTGTAGTTGTCCCTGGTATCGATCACAGCACCACTTCCGAGCAGTACGTTGACGGCTTCAGCGTGACCTTTCTCAGCTGCGTACGATAGAGCTGTTCGTTTGTAGCTCTCCTTATATTCAAAATCGACACCGCTTCTGAGCAGCTCAGCGACGACGGTGGCACGATCCTTTCCGCGTGATACGGGAACCCCTTCACAGACGTCTTCGGCATCGATCTCGGCACCGCTCCTGAGCAGTTCAGAGACAATTCCAGCATGGCCGTTCTCTGCTGCAAACGATAGGGGTGTTCTTCCATGGGCTTCCTTCGAATCGATCTCGGCACCGCGTCAGAGCAGTTCAGCGACGACATCTGTGTGACCATTCTCTGCGGCATGTGACAACGCTGTTCGCCCAAACTTGTCCTTGGTGTCCACGGGCTCGCCCTGCTGGAGCAAAAGCTTGATGAGATCCAAATCTCCACGACTCACCGCAGTGAACAGTGCATCATGGCCGCCAGCTGCCATCCGTGGCGATGGTTCATGTGGGACATCGTGCGTACTTCCTCGTTCTTCACTTCTACTTTGGGTGGTGATCAGCGTCCTCAATACACAGGAAGATTCGCACACGCGCGCGCAGCTCACGAGAGTGGGTGCTGCGAGGCGAAGCCTGTGTTGCGAGCGAGAGCAGCGATCGGCACTTGAGGGCGTCGGAGCAGGCAATCGAGAACGCCTGAACGGTAGTCAGCTTCTTTCTTTCAGACACTTGATCGAGTGAGGATCTATGACCATGGACGCTTCTCCTGGACCTCGTGGGAAATGGAATCTATTCCGCTCCCACTCCCGCCCCCAATGCGATCCAATTTACAGCCAATAAAAGCATTTCACTATCTATTTTCAGCCAATAGAAGATCCTTTCTGTTTTAGTGACATTAGTGACATCATTCGATATTTTTCTAATTGAAGCTGTGTCTGATTCCATCTGATAACAAACTGGTCATCTCACTAATTTTCGTCCTCACTGTTTTACCGTTTTCTTCCCGAATAGAAGCCCCTCCATCTCCTCCCATCCCATCTGTCTCTCTTCTGTGCTGGTTTCCCTCCCTCTTTCCGCTTTCACTGGCGTTTCTCTCTTCCCCTTCGCATACAAACTCCCATATTAACCCCGCGCATTCCGCATTCTGGCGAGTGCCATCTCATTGAATCAAGAGACCCCCAAGAAGAAGAGACCAAGGCGAACGTGTGAGTTCAAGTGGCTTCAATGGCGGACAAGAGCGACAGCACGTCGTTTACGACTGATGAGGCGGTGGCGGTGGCGCTGATGGCCAAGCGCACGCAGGCGCTGCGCTCCATCGTGCTGCGCCAGCGGCTGCGCGCGTGGGCGTCCAAGAGCGCGCAGGAGCGGAACGAGCTCGCCGACGACATTCAGCAGTTGTTCTCCTCGCCGTCTGCACTCAATGGCGGCTCGATGAACGGCTCGACATCGGCTACGACTACGAGCTCTACAGCAGCGCGTGCGGTGACGCGTCGTCCGGGTGTGGAGGAGGTGAAGAACTGTATGCTCTCGAGCGTGTATGCGGCGCTGCCGCCGCAGTGCAGCGCGCTCCGCGGCGAGATCTGGCAGGTGCTGCTGAACGTGTACAAGCGCAACCAGCATGGTGCATCGGCGCAGGAGTTTGACCGCATGATGATGCGACTTGGGAAACTGCCGAGAGACCCGCTCCTCGTGGAAGAGTGTGCGCAGGTGAGCGCTCTGTTAGCAGGCGCGTCGTCTTCAACAGCATCGTCATCGTCGCCGTCATCAGAAGAAGAGCAAGCGCGCATCCAGAAAGAGCTCGAGATCCTGCTGGTGTGGTTTCTCACGACCAAGTCCGTCGCATACACGAGTGGAATGGCCCGCGTGGTCGCGCCTTTCTTTCTGTTGAACCTGCCACTGCCGACGATTTACGACTGCTTCTACCAATACTGTGCGAATTTCCTGCCGCATCTGATCAACTCGGACAGTGTGTTTGACCAATCGGAGATCAGCGAATCGTCGACGGAGAACAGGAACAGCGAAGCGGATACGGGTGCAGGATTATCAGGAGACGACGAAGACAAAGCGAAGGACAAGACGAGCGAATCATCAAGTTCAGAGACCGAGACGGAGCGCCAGCAACTTGTTGAGCAGCTGATAAGCTACCATGATCCACAGCTGGCGCATTTCCTAGCCCAGTGGTGCGGCAACGAGTGGAGCCAGCCTGGACAGGTGATCCCGTCGAGCTTCTTCATGGGCGATCTGTACCAGACCATCTCTCCGAAAATGTACACTTATGTGATGGACCAGATCTTGCTTACGGGAGACACGCTGTTTGGCGTGTTTGTGCTTCTCGCGGCGCTCATTCACCAGAAAGATGCGCTGATGGCGTGCACCTCGGCTGCGGATGTGAAGACCAAGGTCCAGGAGGTTGTTGGCGCTACGTTTAAAAATGACGACAGTGTGCAGTTCCTCTGCCTGTTCGCGTCTCGCCTGCGCACCAGAACCCCAAAGAGCTACAAGTGCAACCTGCGTGAAGGCGGCCTAGAAAACCAAAGCCCGTCTCGTTTGGCAACTGACATCGCGTTCGGAATCACGGCTGCAAACAAAGCTTCGTCGAACAACGTGCCACCGACCAGTGAGAAGCGAGACGTCGACATGACGGAATGGGTCAAGAAAGAATCGCGTTCGATCGCAGGCAAGATCTTCTGGTATCACACACAGACAGGAAAGACCCAGTGGGAGCATCCAGCAGAGAAGCACGATCCTGCACCTGCGCTCTTTGCACTTCCTATCAGTGTTGACGAAGTAGGCGGTCAGGTCATGGGAGAGAAGACCAGCGAGAGCTCAAACGGTCTGCACTTCTTCGTTGTGGACTGCCGAGGCTTGCGAAGCTCAGAGGATTTGAAAAGCGGTCGGATTCCTGCTGCGTATACGCTTGACCCGTCGGTGTTTGATAACCCAGACTTGATTGCGAAGAACATGGAAGCGCTGAACCCGCTGAAATCTCAAGTGCACATCGTGCTGGTTGGCCACGGTGTCGGCGTTCCTCCTGAGCTGGCGACAACGGACGAGTTGAAGACCAGTGTGCGTGACGCTGTTCGCCACGACGCTGACTCCATCAACCGAGCGGCTATTTTCTTCCAGAAGCGCGGCTTTCGCTTTGTGAGCAGTCTTGACGGCGGCTACTCTTCATGGCATGCGTACATGCGCGACAACGCGTCTTGCTCGCCGCAGGAACTGTTGAACCATGTAGAAAATGAGTGCCACTACTGTCGATACGACACGATCCTGCGAACAGGTGAAGATCCGTTCAAGAGGAAAGCCACCCAGCAGAAGATGTTCAGACGGAAGAAGAGCGCGATGCCGACTACAACAAACCTGCCAGTGAATGGTGGAGAGGGTGACGCCAGCATCATCTCAACGAGCAGCATGAACAACAACAACATCAACAGCAGCGGATCCTCGAGCAACATCGGATCGGGCAACCGCCTCTCGATGACATCGTTGTCTCGCACTTCGATTTCCAACATGCGAACAAAATTTGCTGATGTGAAGATGCCAAAGCTGCAATGGGGGCGTCGTTCATCTGCCACGTCTACCGCTTCAAACACAAACAACCACAACGACAGCGGCTCGTCCTCGGAGACAGCGACGGTCGACGATGGCGGGAGTGACCGCGGCTCAAGCGCAACAGACGACTTGGAGGAGAAACCAGACGAGGTAGATGAGAACCTGGAAGCCCTGCAGGCGAAGCTTGAGGCCCAAGTCTCCCCAAAAGAGAGGAAGAAGTCGTTTGTTGGTGTATTTACGATAGATTATAGTGACGACGAAGAGGAAGACCACGAGACTACGATTGCAGCAGCCGAGAGCAGCTCGGAGGTCGCTGCTGCTGTCGCTGTGCCGGCGGTCGTTGCGCCAACCCAGACGGCGTGAAAGCAATCCCCAATTGGAGAAGTGAGTTGTGAGTAGTGCATTGAAACGAATCTTGTGGAACGAGTCTGTGAATCTCTGCGCTTTCTGTTGTGTGTATGTTTGTGTAACTCCTTTATAAAGTTTGTCCCTGATCACGTGTCGCCTACAGAGTCAACCCACTCACTTGTTCAATGCTGAGAGAGATCGTGGGCAAACACAAATACTTCACTGAAACAAATAGACAAAGAGCGCGCTTGTTTGGCACATGCGTGAGCATGGACTCACGGCTGAACTGTGGAGGGGAATTCTGACAGTTCAACTGGGAGAGACACTCATCAGATTCGAAACGTGAACGTCGCGTGTTGAGGAACCTTAGACATGTTTGCCTTTACGAAAGATTTTTCACACATACTACTAAATGCTCTGCTGGATTGATGAGCGAAATAGAAACTTTTGATTTAACCACCGTCTGTGATGTGGCGACAGGAAGACAGCAAGCAATGCCAGGACACAATTGCTGGGCGGAATGGTTTGCAACGAGGCACAACTACTAACTGTACTCCATACTCTTGTTCTCTCTCCCTCGCGATGATCATCTCTGAACGAACGAACACCTTCGTCCTGCAACTTCTAATCAGCCTCGAATGATCAGGTTAGGCATTGTGAAACTGGGCTCCCAAGTCGCTCATTCAACTCGTTCTTCTGGATGGGAAGAGTGCACCGTTCATTCTTTTTTTTCTCCAGTAAGCTTCACTGCGATAGATAGATCGAATAGATAGAGCTGCCTGCCGGGAGCTGTGCAAAATAATAACTAAGCCTACTGAGGAACTACACAGTTATACGATGAATAGATAGATGGACCAGGCGAGGCGGCGACATCAATCGTGCCAGTCAAGTAGATCACTTTGGCTCCCCAGCGCCTTCTTTGATCCAAAAGAGACGGTGCTGCTCGAGTAGCCGGCGTTCCACTTCTTCCTCTGGTAGTGGCTCGCCATTCTCATCTAAACAGCAACAAATCCAACACCACACATCATTAATTAGCCCATGTACACGTAACCACAGAGTTGGGATCGTCCCAATATCATTTCGCACGGTGCATACCTCGATTCATGCTGATACGGCCGGAAATGCTCGATGATCGCGACGAGAAGTGCGGACTCGGACACGACTGGTTCTCCTGCGCGGTCGTGCCGTCGTGCTGTTGCTGGAGCGCTTGGATGACCACATCGCTCGGTCGTCGAGGGCTCGAGCTCCGAGAGCTCGATGGACTGTGGTTGTGGTGATGAGTCGGGCTCATGTTCACATTCATATCACCTGGGTACGCGTACTCTCCTCCTCCTCGATCCATGCGGCCAGCATCTGCAGCAGCGACCGGATAATGGTACCGACAGTGATGCGGGTGGTCGCAGTGCGCGCGTGAACAGTGAGTGGACGGGAGCGACGAGTACCCGCCACCACCGAGGAAACTCGAGCACGTCGAGCATATCTCCGGACTCCCACCTCCCGCGTTCACGTACCGGTTCCCCGCCTGTTGCTGCAGCTGCCGACGATTCTTCGAGCTCTCGTCTCTCGACCTCTTCCGCGCTTTCAGCGAACAGTCGGGACGCAAGTACCTCGTTCGCTCCTTCAGCAGATGCATTTCTTTCAGCACATCGCAGAGCTCGGAGCGCAGTTCGTCCATCTCGTCCTGCAGTCGCTTCGTCTCGTCGTCCTGCACTTCCTGGAAATCGTTCATCTGCCGTGCGAGCAGCTTCTCAATCCCACTCCGACTCGCGTTGCTCTCTTGCAGTAGAAACTGCTTGAGCATCGCCATTTCGTTGTGCAAGTCTTCTAATTGCGACGAAAAGTGCTCCATACGCGAAAGCAACAAGGTGTCGCTTCCGGTACCTGTTGCTGGTGGTGCCTTTGTGATTCCGACTGGAGTAGGTTGCTGGAGACCATCGCCACACGGCATTGAAGACTCTCCACTACCACTTCCGCTCATGAACCGCTTGCACGCGCTGATTTCCTGCTTCATCTGTTCGATCTCGTACCGATTGCGCCGAATTTCGCCGAGTATCGACAGGTTGTTCGAGTCCACTTGGTCCTGCTGACTCTGCAGCCCGGCCTCGACGTCCTCCAGCTTCAGCAGCAGGTCATCCATCTCGCGACTGCACTCGTGCCGAAAGTTCTGGAGCTGGGTCGCTGTGACATTCCCGCCCGACGTGAGCGTGTCTACCTGGGACGAGCAGTACGAGATGCGTCGCAATGCGTCCTGGATCAGCGCCACGTTGTTGCGCGCGCAGTCGCGGTACTCGTGCTGCAGCAAACTCAGGTCCGTTTCCACTTTGTTCAACGCGCCCATGCCGACAAGCAGGCGGCTTGTCTCAGCCTGGCGCAGCGTGAAGTTGCGCTTCAGAAGCTCGATGTCCGCGTTCAGTTTCTGGTTCTTGGAGCTCAGGTCTGCGATGCGCGCCAGGATTTCCTGCTGCGTGTCGGCGTCTTCCGTCCATTCTAGAAACCGACAAAATCGGACAAAGTGAGGTGGCGATTCTAGAAATACAATATGCTTCTAGCACATGTGATTGACAGGCAGGCATACAACACTAACTCGTTCTCTTTCTCTCACTGTACCTGCTGTCGTTGTGTCTCCTTCGTTGCTCCCACTATGACCACCGTCATCGCGCATGATCTCATTCTGTCCAACACCAGTACCTGTATCCCGTTTTTCCTGCTCATGCTGCTCGATAGTTACCTCATAGCCGTGCGGAGCGGAGTGCACCACTTTCAGTCGTTTGTTCGGGCCGCCGCGGCGCACCACGTCGCCGTTTCCCTCACTGACGCTCGCAGGGACATCGACCGAGCCGCCCGTGCTGCTGGACACTGGCGGCGTCTGCGTCGTTTCTGAGCTGCTGTCGCTGCTGCTGCTTGCGGGTGTGCCAGTTGCCGGCATCTCTTCGTCAACGTCTCCTCCTTGCTGCTGTTCGCCTTGCTGTGTGTCGTTGTCTCCACACACAGTGACTGTGATCCCTACAGTCGCTGCTGCTGAGGACACTAAAGGCGAGGCGCTCTGTCTGCGCGCTGCTGCTACGGCGGTCGTGGGCGTGCGGCTGCGTCTCGTGGAGATCGCCATCGCGCAGCTCGCCCGTCCCCGTCGTCTTCGTCTTCTTCTTCGCTTTGTTAGCTCCTTTCTTTCGCTTTGTGTGTGTATGTGTGAATGCTTGTTTTTTGGTGGAGCGGTACTGGTGGACCTACTTTCTGTTCCATATTATGTCCCACAATATATTCTAGTGTGTTCCAGAAAACATTGTGTACAAACATCAGTCAACAGAAATATTCAAGTATACACGTATTCCCGATATACCGGTACTATGAGTCAGAAAATATAACCGGTCACATGCCGGTATTAAATCGATAATTACCTGAAAACCGGTACTCCAACCATTCAATACCGGTAATCTACCAATACATTTGGATACCGGTATTATCGAAGTTTTGAGCTACAATACCGGTATGCTTGTGGTGTGGTTGATTTGGTTTTGGGTGGATGAAAAGCTCACGCAGCGATAAAAGCATCAATCGAGCTCCAAGATGGTGCGCAAGAAGCGTAAAGCGGTCGTGAAGGATGCCGCCAGCAGCGA
Source organism: Globisporangium viniferum (assembly GCA_023333705.1). NCBI lineage: Eukaryota > Oomycota > Peronosporomycetes > Pythiales > Pythiaceae > Globisporangium > Globisporangium viniferum. The sequence goes on along the minus strand of JAASFI010000587.1, from coordinate 7,544 downwards.
TACGAGCGCCAGCAGCTCGTCGGCCAGTACCAGCACCGGCAGCGCCAGCATCGGCAGCACCAGCAGCAGCAGTCACAGCAGCTCGCAGCCTGCGCGCGTCGCGCTGAAGCATGTCGTCGCGCACGTGCCTGTCGATGCACCGCTCGCGATCGCGCTCACGATCGCGGAGATTCCAGTGAAGCCCGAGGGGAAAGCGCCAACGTACCAAGTGGCAACACTACAAGAGTGGTACGCGCTACTCTGCGACGCGTCGAGTCTCTACGACCAGCTCAAGGTGTTGCAGCTCTTCCGATCGAAATGCAGCAAAGCGCTGCTCCAGCAGAGCGCGGATGGTGGTGACGAGCGACAGGACACCACCACCAGTGAGTTCGGTGTCGCGACGTGGAAGCTCATGTTCCGACTGTACGTGTCGCCTGAAGCCGAGGCGCTGCGCAAGAATTTCTTCTTGATCCTCGACGTGCTCGCGCAGAGCGATGCGATGCCCACTATTGGAGGTGCGCTGGAGTCCCCACTGCAGAAAGCGGCAGGTAACGAGCTCCATCTGTTCCTAGATCGCGTCTGGAGCGAGAATGATAAACCTGCTACTCCAGACCAGAGCGTACATACGCTCGACCTGCTGTTGCTCGTCGCTGAATTCCCGTTCCTCGCGCGCGTGCTGGTGAACGACACTGCGTCCAAAGAAGAAGAAGGCTCAACGGTGAAAACGCCCACCACCTACTTGCTGCGCTTTGTCAAGTTCTGCGCTGACCAACTCGCGTTCCTCGCGTCGCCGATCGCAGACTACAGCGTGTCGCCTCAACTCGCGTCCGGTGTGAACCAGGTCGCGGTCATGGATGCCACGGCGTCCACGAATGTGGTGCTGCTTTCCTCGGAGCGCTGTGGCCACGCGCTGAAGAACGGGATCCTGCTGTGTACGATGAAGGACTTTCTCTATGCACGTCTGCGCAAGATCGAGAGCAGCCAGGAAGAAGGCACAGCCCAAGATTTCCTGCGCATCCTGGGCCACTGCGTGCTGATCTTGCAGACTCCGGTCGTGCACAAGGACCTGCTCACGCAGGCGGGGCTCGCGTACTGTCTCGTGCTTCGCTTGCTGCTTCAGGCGCCAGCTGCCGGTGGTGACAACCAAGCCCGCGTCACGAGTCTCCTGCTGCAGGCCATGTACCCAGAGAAGCAAATCGCGTCCTCCAATGCACTGTCGAGTTCGTTGTTGCGCATCCACATTGACGCCGACATGAACTCGTTCGGGAGCTTCTCGCGCCTCGCAGTCTACCGCGGCATGCTCAACAGCTTGTCGGACGAAGAGCTTGTGCTCCCGTTCAGTCAGTCAGTCAGCGACGACGAGCAGCAGAAAGAGACCGACAACAAGGAGACGAGCGTGCTGGATCTGATTTTCTCGACAGTGCAGGACTTTTGCCAGGAGGAATCGCTCAACACGCGGCTCTACGCGTTCCAGGTGCTTGAAGCGTTCCTGCGACGTGCAGTCGGCATCACTCAGCGCCAGCAGAAGGACAAGAAGAAGAGTAGTCCAAGTGCGATTTCCAATGGTGTGCTAGAGCCGATCTCACCATCGACGCTGGTTGCGCTCACGGCGCTAATCTTGCTCAACTGGGAGCACCCGTCGAAGAAAGTGAACCAGTTCATGGCGCAGATGTTCGTGCACGTGGTCAACTACTTTTCGCTCGCGGACGACGTGGAGAGCTGGAAGCAGGGCATCGTGAGCAAATTGGTCGAGTTCCCGCAGCACAGTCGCGCGAAGTACGGCGCGCTCACGATCCTGCTCCCCGAGTACAGCGTGAGGTTGTTGCTGAAGCAGCACCCAGCTTTGCTCGAGTCGGTGCTGCTCGCAGTGGGGCACAAGGACGTCTCAGCCGCGGCGGCAGGTCTGTTTGCGCAGACCCTGGACGAACTCAACGTGAACGACAGCAAGGCCAAGAAAACAGCCAAGAAGAAGAACCAGTCAATTAACGAAGGTGGTGACGATGGTGATGATGAGAAGAGCGAGTGGCGCTTGCTCTGGATCGACAACGTCGTGCACGTGCTGCTGTCGAAGGACGCGAATTTGCGCTCCCGCGTGGCGATGTACGTGATGCCGCTGCTGCTGAAGAAAGACCCGGACTGCGTGCCGCTTCTCGTCGAGAAACTGCGCGCCGCGAACCAGGACAGCCAGAACGCGGACACGTGCCTCTGGGCGATCATTGAGATCATGAAGTTTGCGCGCAAGAAGGTGTCGCCAGAGAAGCTCACAGGTCTGTCCTCTGTCGAGATCGAGGAGGGGCTGTCGCACGCCAACGCCGCGACGCGCAGCTCGGCGTTTGACGCGATCTGCGCCTCGCTCAAGTCCACGAACATGCCGACGCGCCACGAACTCAAGCTCATCCAGAAGTACCTGGTGATCCACGGCAAGGAGATCTCGTCTTCGTCGCGCATGAACGCGATGATCGGGCTCAAGAACATCCTGCTCCGCGTGAAGGCGAGTCTGCGCATCAACACGAAGCAGTCGACGACACCAGCAAACGTCCCAGCCGACGTGCTTGAGAAGCAGCGCGAGGATTTGGAGCGCGCGCAGTCGTTCAAGAGCTGGGTGGAGCTCTTCATCGTGACGTCGATCTACTCTGGCGCGATTCCACAGCGTCAGATCATGGGCTTGGACGTCATGCTGATGTACTTGCAGGTGTTTGGCTTTGAAAGCGAAGGTGAAGGTGATTCATCATCGTCGATCTTGCTGAGCTCGCACATGGTCACGAGCTTGCTCAACATGCTTGTGAGCTCCTGGGACGTCATCCGCTCACTCGCGTACAGCATCTTGGATTTGTACCCAGACGAGCTCCCGGGCTTCACGTCTGCGAACGAGCTCACGCTGCTTCTGAAGTGGTCGATGGCGCTCTGTGTGAGTGCGCGACAGCGTGAGAGCGACGCCGGTGGCCTGTTCATGCGTCTGCTGTTCAAGAAGAGCACCGCAATCTTTAAGTACGGCATTGACTTCCAGTCCCAGACGGAGGGTGTTGTATCGCCTTTATCGTTCCAGCAAGAGACCGCGAACGTGACTACGCCGCAGATCTCGTTTGTGATGAAGCTGACGGACCTGATCCTGACTCGCCTTGGCGACGCCGCTGCGAATGACAAAGCTCGCAGAGGCGAACTCCCGCTTGTGCACGGTCTACTGCTGTCGCTGCGCTACATTGTCGAAAGCGTCAACTTCAACGACTTGTACCAGTCCTCCAACAGTGCTGGAACTGATGAGCCATCGATTGAGATGAACGAGTGGCGCGTGGCGATGGAGAAAGTGTTCCTGTGCATCCGCAAGGCGATGCACTTCTCGCTCTTTGTGGTCGGCGATGCAACCTCGGGCGTCGGCGACGAAGAGCTCTCAGAGGCGTACACCAGTGGCGTCGTCGTGGGCGAAGTCAACTCGCTGCCGAAGACCGATGCGATCCCACTGCGCGTCGACTGCCGTGGCCACTTGATCCTCGAAGAAGGCGAGATCGGCGGCGACGATGAGAACGACACGGAACAGCGTGCTGTCGTCGGTAGTTGGCTCGCGGCCCGTGAATGTGGCGCGATCCTCGATGTGCTCATGCGTCGCGTGCCGCTGCCTCGTGTCGACAACAGCAACGGCCCAGCGTTCTTCACGACGGAGATGGCGAAACAGGGCGGCGAGATCCTTCTCAACTCACTCTTTGAGCTCAAACACAAGGGCGCGGTCGCCACGGCGTACCAGGCGTTTGAAGGCGTGTGCCGCTCGTTCCTCGCGAACGGCGAAGTCAACCCAGTCGTCGGCGGACTTCCGCAGGTGTGGGCAGATCGCCTGCTTGACCGCCTGGAGCGCTCCGAGCAGCACTTCATTCTCCGACGAAGCTCGGGCTTTGCGTTCAGCTTCGTTGCGATCCTGCGCTCCGAGCCACGCAACTCGGCGGCCGTCATCCTCCCAAAGGTCATGGCCAATCTGCTCCGCCTCGCGAGTCTCGACACTGACGCGATCGCTGCCGATTCCCAGCAGCAGCACCACTTGCTCTGGCGATCGCGCGTGCATGCGCTCAACATCCTCAAGCTGATCTGTCAGGACGCGATCCTCGCGGACGATGTGGCGGTCTACGTCGCGCAGATGCTCGAGATCGCAGTCTTTGGCTTTGACTGCAGCTCCTGGGCGGTGCGTAACTCGTCGATGATGCTCTTTGCAGCCGCAACGCAGCGTGCGATCGGCGACAAGCGCATCGCCGACGGCGCGTCCAAGGTCAAGGTGTCGAGCGTCGACGTGTTCTCGCGCTTCCAGCAGCTGAACGGCTTCATCTACCGGGAATTGGAGAAATGCACTAGCAGCATTGAGAACGCGACTACGACAGCGTCAACCATTCCACCACCGGGACTGTATCCGATCCTGATGTTCATGAGCCGGTTGAAGCCTGGTGACGACGAATCCGAGTCCCAGAAGCCGCTCTCAGAGTTCATCCCACTGGTGATCAAGTGCGCCTCGCAGCCGACCATGGCGATCCGCCAGATGGCCGCGAAGGTGCTGGCGACAATTGCGAGTGATGAAGAGGCCGTTGAATTGCTCAGGAAGCTCACGGCGCAGCTTCCTAACGGCGTACGCACTCCGTCTTCATCATCCTCAGTCCAAGCTGCGACCAAGAACAACAAGCCACGGATGACTAGTAACTATGTCCACGGCGTGCTGACTCAGATCCAGTACCTCGTCGCAAAGTACCTGGGCGTTGAAGACGGCGTGGTTCTCGACAGCGACGACCGCCGCGCGGAGGTCGTGCGACAGATTCTACAGCAACTCGCGTCAGATCTGTTGCCGTCCAAGATGTGGTTGTGGACGAACGAGAAAAAGATCGCGTGCGGCAGTATCCGCGCCGTGTTCCTGGAGATTGTCGACACTTTTGTCAAGTTCTGCTATGCGAAGGGTGCGTCCGTGCTGACGGATGACATTGAGCACGTGCTTGGTCAGATCCAGCACCAGTCTGCCCAAGACCTGGAGCACCGATGCCCATCCTCATTGTCAACTGAGCAGAAGGCTCAGCTCTCTGGCGCTGCTCCTGGCGAGTATGTTGCGGACCGTGCGCTCGTGTCCATCTTCTTTGGTGTGTGGAAGTTCCGGAAGATTCAGTGGCTGCTCAAGACCGAGAACGCCCCCGGCGGCGTGCTCCCACTGGTGGACCACATGCTGCAGTCTCCGATCCTCGAGATCCGCAAGAAGGCGATCAAGCAGCTCGCGAATGCGATCCGTGGCGACGCGCACTTCACGCTCAAGCTCTCGGACAAGGCGTACGAGTCGCTGCGCGTCGTGTTGGCGCAGCAGCTGCTCGTGGAATCGCATCCACAGGTTAGGGCTCGCCAGCTGGAGCTGCTCGTCCACTGCCAGACTGATCTCGACGAGCCATTGCCGAACGACGTTCGTGAAGCGACAGAGAAGCAGCTGCTGACAATCCTGGAGCAATCTGCCGATACCGATGTGCTCGCGCCTGCCCTGGAGCTGCTCGCGCTCATTGTCCGACACGACAAGTACGCGGATGAAGCCATGTGCCAGACGCTGAAGCAGCAGATCGTCGCGCGCTCCTCGGAGCTGCAGACGCTTGTGTTGCGCCAGGCGGCAGCGCGTGCGCTTCGTCACAGCGGCTTCTTGACGCTCATCGGCGACGGCTGGGAGACCGAGATCGCTGTGGACTGTTGGGTCAGCGCGTTGAAGCTCTTGCAGGACGACGAGTTCACCACGCGCGCGCTGATCCGTGAAGCCGTGCAGATCGCCCTTACTGCTGCGTCTTCTTCATCATCGAAGAAGACCAAGTCGCAAACCGCTGCTCTGCCGCGTTCGGCGTCCGACACTCTGGTTCTCCCTCTCGCAGTCGCGTACATCGTCGAGCACTTTGCGAACACGCCATACGGCTCAACGACACTCTCAAACCTCTTCTTGAAGTTTGTGGATGCGCCGTCTACTCTGAAGGAGTACGCGAGCGGCAGCGGAGGCGATTGGGGCGATCTTTGCGACCGCATCTTTGAGGCTGAGAGCAGCAACTACTTTGCCGAGCCGGATCTGGTCGCCCACCTCTTCATCTACCACGTGTTTGTTTCGGAAAGTTCAAGCCAGCGTCCTCGCTCGGGATCCTCTGGTCTCTTTGGCTTTGGTGGTTTATCGTCGAGCTCCAGTTCGCCACCAGCATCAAGCGAGGCGCTCGCCGGCGTCCTCAGTAAGCAGGTCCTCGAGAAGCTCATTGAGGTTCTGAAGCAGCTCGACAGCGAAGACACACGCGAGCAGTGGATCGGCGGCATCACGTACTACTCGAGCGTGTTTGCGACACTCTTCAGTCTCTTGACAGCCGGCGCTGCGATCGTGACCTCGAAAAACAAGCAGTCGCTGACGCCACCACTCGCGAAGAAGACGCTCTCCCAGATCTCGACGCTCGCGAAGGCCTGTGAGCAGAAGTTTGAGACGCTGCACCCGTTGATCACGAACGCATTGAAGATGCTGAGCTCTTCGTCTGTGGATAGTGGGGATGCAGCAGACAAGCAGGCTGTTGCGAGCCTGCTGTACCTGACGCCATACTGGAAGGCGCTGCAGGAGTAGCGATCCTTGCTCATGAAGTAAATCACCACGCAGATAGAGATAATACTTGTAGCTCGTTTATACATTTTGATTGGATGAAGGATGGACTATACAATGTTCTAGATGAACGAAGCTCCGGAGTTGAAATCGATGGGATCGAGTTGAAACACGTCCAGTATTTACTTCTTCATAACACAGCCTCTGCGCTCACCTCAGTGGGAACTTGACAGTGGAGGCAGACGGCTACTCTGAAGGACGTCGATAGGAAAACGAAAAGGAGAAGTGTTTGCCACATGGTTCCTAGGCGAAATTAGCTCATCGCGGGTTTAAGATCAACGGATGGTGCCATCCCGGAAGAAGTCAATACACAAGAATCCCATCCAGGTACTACGTTGCAGATAGGCAGAAGACCAGTAAAAGCCATCATACTCGGCAAGACTGAGAGGCACGACGTCGGTCAAGCGAATGCAAACCGGGAAGCAGTACCGGCTGAAAGTCAATATTTTAACACCCTTGCGTACTTTAACAGCAGAGAGAATGTCTTCGTCTACCTATACATGGGTGCAACAAAACTGCTCAGCTACGCGGTGCCCCATTTGCAATCTGATCATGAGCGATCTCGTTCAGTTTGTCTACGACAAATCTGATCTTCACGCGCTCCGACGGATCCACCTTCGTCATCAAGTCGATCAGGTTCTTCAACTTTTCGTTGATTGACTCCGGCAACATCGGACCATTTCCCTTCTTCCATTGAAAACGGAGTTGAGCTAGCAACATTGGTCTTCCCCACGGAATATCTCCACGCACGGCTTCGATGATGCACATCGCGAACGAGTACACATCCGACGCGAACGAGGGTCGATCACCAGCCAGGTACTCGGGGGACCTCCAGTTGACTGCCCCCATCTGCTTCACGTCGATCTGGATCTCTGCTTCACCCAGCAAGCAGCTCAGTCCAAAGTCGATCAACTTCGCCTTGCCGTCCATGCCCACCATGATGTTG
>JAASFI010000586.1:0-22623 GCA_023333705.1 Globisporangium viniferum | reverse complement strand
CGCGCCACTAGATACTCCGCGAGCGTGTTGTTACTCTGTCGCTGGCTGTTCTCGAGACCTCCCACGCGTCTGCTGGTCTCGCTTGTCACCTCTCTCTTGATAGAGACTCGAGACTCCACCTTCACAGAAGAATGCACAGTGAAAAACCGCGGCTTTTGCGTTTCAGACGACGGCATCGGCAAGAACTGCGGCTCCGTCTTTATGGCTGTGGGCAGAGCGGGAAGTCGCGGCTCTAGCTTTACCAAGAAGGGCAACGCTCGCAGCTGTAGCTCCCTACATGGAAGGACGGGTAGGAAAAGTGCGGATCCTTCTTGACGGACATGACGGGCGAGATACTAGCACTTTCATTCTGTTCCTGGTTCACGCCTTCTTCCTCCTCCTCTTCACCGCTGTCCTCTCCATCTTCGTCGTTGATCTCCTCTCGTTCTCACTCGGTTCCGATCCGCGATCGCTGGGATCCGGTTCGCTCTTATTCTCCATCACCTCTTCTTCCCCGGACTCTGTTCATATTCATCGATCGCCTCCATTTGAACCGCCACTGGCGTCATAATTGAACCATAGTGCTCGGATTCACTACGCGGGTAGCTCCACGCGCCGTTATTTGCAAACTGCGCGAGATACGTCGCCCGATTGACCTTCTTGGTGAAATGCGCGAGGTACAAGCGAGCCAGGCGTTCGAGAAGTCCGGACGCGCGCTTTCCGGGATCTTGAGCGCCACGCAGAACTTATTGGCTTGGCTCTTGATGAGTCTGATCGTCATGCGCACCGCTTTCCACCGATCGCAGCCGCGCACCTAGGACACGAGCAGCTCATCGAGCTTCTTGCGCTGGAGCGTCTCCGCGTCTTTGTGCAGCAAAAACCCACGACACCGTGGGCACATGGTGCGCTCGCGTTTCTTGCCGCACTTGAGGACCTTCCAGATCGTCGACGGCGACGGTTGGAACTGCAGCGTGAACGAGCGCTTTGCCCAGAGCGCGAGCATCCGCGGCGTCATGTCTGGGTGCTTTTCGTACGCGGTGCAGATGAGCCGCTGCTGTCGGGCCGTGAGGCGCGGCTCTGGTGCCAGTAGTGATGAGAGAGATGGAGGCTGATGCTGCAGCGCCTCCACATTCGCGCGCGGCTCTGGAAGTGGGGGCTGCATGACCTCCTTCTTTATGAACGGTGCGGCGCTCATGGAATGCGCCACCGTCTCCGTCTTTATGGTTGGGGCGGTGGTGTTCGTCGTGAGGAATCTCATTGGGTTGTCCTTTGGACGAAGCTTGTCTTTGTTATCAGGTGGCTGGCACCACACACACCACTATGCAGAGTGTTTGTCATCTTTCTTCTTCTTCTTCTTCTTTGTCAGCAGGTCAACCAAACAATATAGACATAGGCTGGGCGATGTTATTGTTTGTATAAGAAGCTACTCTTGTTTGGATAGTAAAAACAAAGGTAATGACGTCATTACACCTTTTCGTTAAAACCAAATGCTTCAAGATGCGAATTAGCGCGGAACACTACAAATTAACCACGCTTTTATTTATATAGCTGCTAAAAAGTGATGACGACATCCTCGTCACTCCTTTTCAACACTCGCATCCAAACAGCGCGATTGCAGCCCAGAAATGGCTCACTTTTGTGTTTTGTCAATCAAATTCAAAAGCGACTGGACTGACAACAAGCGAAAGCGAAGCCATCATTCGCAGATCCACCCGGCCCCTCACGCGCGCGCGAGAGAGAGAGCTCCCCAGTCGGCAATAGCAAGAAGATGAAGGTCCGCGTGGGCGTCGCGCAGACCGCGAGCAAGGACTTTGACTTCACCACCACGCTCGAGCGCTTCCGCGCGCTCGCGGAGGAGGCGCAGACTGCGGGCGTGCGCTTCCTGCTCTTCCCTGAGGCGTTCTTCGGCGGGTACCCCAAACACACCAACTTTGGCGCGGTGGTCGGGCTGCGCGGCGACCAGGGCCGCAAGGACTTTGCCAAGTACTTTCGCGGCGCGATCACGATCCCGTCTGCCGAGGCCGATGCGATCGCGCAGGTGGCGAAGGACTGCAACGTCGCGATCGCCACGGGCGTGATCGAGAAAGACGGCTCGACGCTCTACTGCACCGTGCTGTACGTAGACCCGGTCGTCGGCATTGTCGGCAAGCACCGCAAGCTCATGCCGACGGCGTCCGAGCGGCTCATCTGGGGCAACGGCGACGGCTCGAAGGAGAACCTGAGTGCGCAGACGATTCACCTGGGAAGTGGTGAAGACAACGAAGGCGAGACGATCTCGGTCGGCGGGGGTGTCTGCTGGGAGAACATGATGCCGCTGCTGCGCTACAACTACTACCAGCAGGGCATCCAGCTCTACATCGCACCAACGGTCGACGCGCGCGAGAACTGGCTGCACACGATGGTGCACATCGCGATGGAGTCGCGCTGCTTTGTGCTCTCGGCGAACCAGTTCGCGACCACGGCGGACTACCCGACGTGGCACCAAGAGATCATGCGGAGCGCTCTAGAGTCAGCGAATAGCGCTGGTGGAGAGGCGGCGACAACACTCGCAGACGACGCCGAGATCATTGGAGGCGGCAGCTGCATCATCTCGCCGCTGGGCGAGATCCTCGCAGGTCCGTTGCGCAAGCGCCAGGGCATCCTGAGCACCGAGATCGATATGGACGACGTGATCGGCGCGCGCTTCGACTTGGACCCGACGGGCCACTACTCGCGCTCGGACGTCTTTTCGCTCGGCATCAACCATTGACTGTGAGCGAGGCTGCTTGGACACAGCACAGTGCCACATAGAGGCAAAGACGGTCTGGGAAAGCGAGCCAGTACACAATTTTTGTGTGTGCATTTAGGAGACGGCGTGGTGTATTAGAGTACCGCTCGAACATCGTGACATGAAACAATATATAAATAGAGAGCAAGTTTAGCAAGAGAGTTCGCTCTGGTTGTGTTTGTGGTTTGCTTTGGCTGCACTTGTTGTTGACTATTGTGTCATCCGGCCCTGTCGTTGAAGCGCACAAATAGCTTGTAGTTAGCACCAGCACAGTTACTCCGTTTCGAATGGCGATGACTCTGCCGGTGGGTGCGAGGGGCGGAGTGTCCAGTGATGCCCGAGAATGGTGAGTGAGTTTTCTGTTCAGGAGACTGTGAGTGAGTGGTGATACTTCGGTTAAAAGAAATACATGGGTTGAGACGTGTTGGGAGATGTTGTGAGTGCATGCAACCCTTTTCACACCTTGACGACTCTCGACATCGCATGACCCATGCGCGATTGTCCTCATTCTCCCATTTTCCATTTTCCCTCTGGGCATAACCCACCACACAGATCGCTTTTTCTCCCCGAAAGCCCCAGTTTCTTCCACCAACCTCAACATGAGCAACAGCAGCAACAACAACAACAGCCGCGGCGGCCGGCGCCGCAGCCCCATCTGGGAGCACTTCCTGCTCGGCAAGAATGCAGACGGCAACCGCGTGGCGCAGTGCACGTTCTGCACGCGTGTGATGAAGTCCCAGCCCGACCGTATGGAGAACCACTTTCTCAAGCTCTGCGCGCAGGTGGACGTGGACACGCGCTGCCGCTGGCTGCAGGACCGCGAGAACCGCGCGTCCATCTCAACCGCCGCAGCCGCGCTGCAGCAGCGTCAGCGGGTCGATGGCGTCGACAATGGCGACGACAAGAGTAGCGCGATCATCGGCGCCAGTGTGAACGTTATTGGTGGCGGCGGTGGTAGTGGTTCACTGCAGACAGCAGTCGAGGCGTCGGCAGTGGGTGACCCCCACGTAAAGCAGTTGAAGAGTGCTGGAGCAGATCACGTGACCGATGACCCGGAGCTGTCGACGGCGTTGCCCACGCCGGCAAAAGCGCGGGGTAAACTGTCTACGGGGAAAACCGTGAAGAAACAGCAGCAGCAACAGCAGTTCCAACCGACACAACAGCAGCAGCAGCAGCGCAACTTTGGGAGCCCGCACTTTTCGATTCTCAAGGAAGTGAACGGCAAGCCCGAGCGCGTGGAGCTGGAGAACCTGCGGCTCATGCGCGCCGAGAGCGAGCTGGAGAGCCAGACGATGGAGCTCAAGAAGCGCAAGCTCGAGATCGAGGAGCGCAAGTCGAACCTGCAGATCGAGAGCATGCGCTACGACAACGACATCAAGCGCATCAAGGTGGCGGAGGAGAACATGCTCGCGCGCAAGCGGCTGCGCGATGCCGGCGTGCCGCAGGAAGAGATCGACCTGCTGCTGCCGCTGCAGAAACCCGACGCGGTCGTGTACAAAGACATTTAATTAAGTGGATGAGAAAAAGCATGTGTGTGTGTGTGTGTGTGTGTGTGTGTGAGCACCGCTGGGCTTTGCAGCGACAAGCACAAGAGCGAAAATGGTAAGCAAAGTCAATGCGAGTATGGATTATGATGAACTGGCACCCAAAAAGAAGAAGAAAAAATATACACGTGCTTTGACAGACGAGGAGACTTGGAAATGACCCTAGATGACCGTCTGCGTCTCGTCGTCACCGCCCGTGATGCTCACCACCGGAATCATCTTGTCGATCTCCTCCTGCGAGATGCCGGCGTCTTTCAGGCGCTTGCGCGCGAGCATGTTCTCTTCGGCGACGCGCAGACGCTTGAGCGTGTTGTCGTAGCGCAGGCCTTCAATGCGCAGCTCGGACTCGCGCTTGCGCGCTTCAAGCTCTTCATCGGTGAGCTCGTTCCACGGCAACGCCGCGCTGTTGTTGTTGTCCGCGTCGCCGCCGCCGGCGCGAGCTGCCTTGGACTCGTTCTTAGCGCCTTTCACCTTGCGCGCCTTCGCCCACGAGTAGTCGTCGTCGCTCTCGCTCGGCTGGTAGTTCTTGTCGCGCTTGAACTTCTTGAGCCCATGGCGCTTGTTGAACGACGCGAGCCAGCCGTTCGAGAAGGTGGGGCGGTCCGCCATCTCGATCTTGAGCTTCTCGCAGAACGCGATCGCCTTTTGCTTGACGAGCTCGCCCGAGATGCGGATGTCCTTCTTCTCGCAGTCTTGCACCCACTTGAAGAGCACCTCGTCGAGCTTCGGGCACTTGACGCGGCGGCGCTTGCGGAGCTTGCGCTGCGCCTCCTCGAGCGTCTTGAAGTGCTTGCCGCGCGTGAGCGCGTACGAGATGGACGTCTGCGACGGCTCGTAGCTCATCTTGAACATCTCGCGGGCCCACTGCGCCAGCTCCTGCTGCGACAGCTTGGGGTTCGCGCGCGCATGCTGGCAGATCTCCCAGCGCTGCGGGATCGTCAGGTTCGTGCGGCGCGGCTTCTCCGTCACCGTCGCCGCCGCAGCAGCCGATGCGGTTGTCTTGGGCTTGCCCTGGTCTTGCATTGCTTCGTGCTTGAACGTTGCTTGTTTGCTTTGAGCGTTGCGGTTTCGAGAATGTAAAGAGGGGGGCGAGAACAATGAACAGGTTTGGGTGGCTCCAAACCTCTCATTTTCGGGTAGCTAGTGCCCAACTTGGCAGACTCAATTGGACAAGATGCAGCATTTGTCAGTTTGTTTTCAAAAAAGAATAGCTGACGATCATTCTGGACACTACTTTTATAAGGGTATCTAATCTTATCGATCGGCTACCTTGATAATGCTTATTGCACGGTTTGTCTATATCTTTCTTGACGAGCTACCAATAATATAGAGACAAATTTGAATGAAAAACCTTTCTAAAAAAGAGCGGGAAAACAAAGGAAACAAACAAACAACAACTCCTTCACTCTTTTCTTCGTAAAAAATGCAGTTACTCTTGGAAAATGTATGAGAAGACAGTTACAGTTTCCTTTCAGAAATGTCAGACAACAGCACTATTCGCGCCAATAAATCCCCCATACAAAAAAAATAAAAATCCGAAAAAACAAACAAAAATAAAAAAGCAGGTGATAATCCAAGCTAATCGAAGCAAGCATCCAAGCCAGCATGAGCTTCATGACGCCTTCGTCAATGATGGCGGCGCAGGCGCCGATGCTGCAGCCGCCGCAGATGCCGCGCCGCCAGAACCTCACGGACCAGCAGCGCCAGCTGATCTGCGACCACAGCGCGGCGAACCCCAAGATGACGCAGCAGGCGCTCGCGCGCTGGGCCAAGGACGCGTTCGCGATGCGCGTGGAGCCGTCGCAGTCCGCGATCTCGTCGATCCTCAAGCGCGGCAAGAGCGGCGAGGGCGCGTTCGCGTCCGGTGCTGGCGCACCGCGCAGGCTCAAGAAGAAGCGCCGCGTGAAGCACCCGAAGCTGGACGACGCGCTGCTCAAGTGGGTGCTCAACTGCGACCAGCACGAGATCCGCATCTCGGGCGAGCTCGTCAAGCAGAAAGCCGAGGCACTCTGCGAGAAGTACAAGATCCCGAAGGGTGCGCGCCCCAACTTCTCGAACGGTTGGCTCGCATCGTTCAACCGGCGCCATGGCCTCAAGCGCTACAAGCGCAGTCGGGAGCTCTACGTGGACGATTCCGATGAAGACGAGGAAGAAGAAGGTGAAGAAGAAGGCGAAGATGAAGCCGATGGTGATGAAGCTATGGACGGACAGGAGGCGGCTACCAAGAAGACAAAGAAGGCAAAGCTGAGTACGAAGAAGAAGAAGCCGCGCTTCTCCATCTCGAAGGAGGTGGACGGCAAGACCCGACGCGTGGAGCTCGAGAACAACAACAGCAGCAGTGCGTCGGCGTGGAACGAGCTCACGGAGGAAGAACTTGAGGCGCGCAAGCGCGAAGCGGATCTGCGCATCGAAGGGCTCCGCTACGACAACTCGCTCAAGCGCATCAAGGTCATCGAGGAGAACATGCTTGCGCGCAAGCGGCTCAAGGACGCCGGCGTGTCGGAGCAGGAGATCGACCAGCTCATGCCACTGGCGCGACCGACCACCTCCGCCGAGCTCGAGATTTGATGAGGAAAAGCCTGTGTATGAGATGTTCCGAAGTCCCGAGACGAGAAGAATTCGAACGAAGAGGTACGAGATGTTTTGTCATAAATTGGTAGAATTGTTTTTGTTTTATTTGTGCAAAAAATCGCCACACACTCTGGGTCCTTTGAAGTCCGTTTGCTGCGCTACGTCACGCCCAAGGGCAAGGCGGTTGGTTCAGGTTCATCTCTTTAGCTCCATCTACCGTTGTGTCGATTGCTGGTGTCAAGTATTACTGCTGTTATGGGGTCACGAAGATCGACCGACGTCTCGTTTCATTCCAAGCCAGTTGAATGCCAGACGCTGACGCCCAAGAGCTCTACGGCGTAATAAAAAACAAAATCAATCGGTCGTGGAGGTGTATGGTGTTGGCGAGAGGAAGACTGTTCTACAATACAACGTTTTCAACCAGGAGCATGAAGCCGTTGCTATTGCCGCATGTATGTAAGCAGCGATGGAGTTACGGCAAGCTTTGGGCATTTATGCGCATGAAGCTCTCCAAACAAGTGGTCTCGATGAAAACGGATGAATATTCATGCTTATCAGTGGTACTACGTAGTACTACCAGCAAAGTTGTTTTCTAAGCAAGGTCCTAAACAACAGCGCATGCAAATGAACAATAAAATCGGCACCTTCCTACAAGCCCTGATCATGAAGTAGAACCTACGCAGGCAGGCAACGTATGTGCTTCAAGTACGCAGCTACTGCTTGAACTGGACGAGCGGCAGCAACTTGTCGATCTCGTCCTGCGCGATGCCCGCGTCTTTCAGCCGCTTGCGCGCCAGGATGTTCTCCTCGAGGATCTTCATGCGCTTGATCTCGTTGTCGTAGCGCAGCCCTTCCACGCGCAGCTTGGTCTCCACTTTGCGTGCTTCGACGACCTTGTCGCCCAGGTTCAGGATCGACTTCGCTTGCGCTGCCGTGTCAGGTTGAGGTTCCGTCGGTTGTGGTTCCTCCTGACTCGGTGCGCTTGGCTCTTCGGTGGTGGTGGTGGTGGTTGGGGCAGTCTGAGTAACAGATGCAGGGTCCTGAGGTGAAGACTGCGGTTGCTGAGCTTGAGCTGGGACTGAAAGCTGCTGTTGCTCAGCGACCTGCACTTGAACGGAGGCTACTGGAGCGTGCGTGTGAACAGTCAGTTGCACCGGTATGTGCGAGAGAACTGGCGCAGGCATCTGTGGCGCCTGGACAGCAACTGGAGGCTGGTGCGTGTAGTGCTGGTGCTGCACTGGCTGCTGCTGATAATGTTGGTGCTGTTGATGCTGTTGGTACTGAGGGTGGTGCTGATATGACTGCGGCTGCTGGTACTGCGTCTGCTGTTGTGGAGCTGAGTAGTAGTGGTTGTCCATTGGCATCCGCTCCGTTTCCGTGCGCTGCTCCTGGTAGATCGAGAAGCGTGACGACGTTGATTGCGGACCGCGCATGTTGAGCAGCAGCGCTTGGTGCGAGCCAGGCGGCGCGCCGTACACTCCGCTGCTCTCGCTCATCACTCCTCCTCCTCCTCCTCGCCAGTTGCCGCTGGGGCTGTTGCTGATCATGCTTGGCGCGTACCCGTGGTCTTGCTGTTTGTGCTCTTCGTTGATAACGCCAGCGCCACCACTGCTCATCCGGTGCTGGGCTTCGTACGGGTTGCTCTGCGGCACGTAGCCGCCCAGAGGGTACGAGTAGCGCTTCAGAAACTCTTGGCGCCAGTTCCACGACGGCGTGAACTGGATGCCAAACTCCGCGGCGACGTCGTGGGCTTTCTGCTCCAGCATGGCGGAGGACACCGGTGCGCCGGCTTGGCGCATATCGATGACCCAGGACACGATCACCTGTTCAGCTGCAGGACTGAGCGTGGGGCTCACGACTGGCACAGGTCGCTGCTGCTGCTGCTGTTGTTGTTGGTGGTGGTGGTGGTACTGTTGTTGTGGCTGCTGGAGAGACTGAAGCTGTTGCTGCTGCTGTTGTTGCTGCTGCTGAACCTGCGCCTGTGCTTGCGTTTGGAGCGAGCGCGGCGGCGCCATGCCGGTCACGTTGTCGTACGCCATGAGCTCCTCGATGCGCTCTTCCTCGCGAGCCCACGCGATGACGAACTTGCGCTTCTTCTCGAGCGCCGCCGCGGTCTTGTCGCCGCTGAAGAACTCCTGCAGCGTCGCCTGCATGTCGCGGTCCGAGAAGTTGTAGTAGCGCACCACGTCGCGCTTGAACGCGATCGAGTACGGCCCGCGCGGCTTCCGCGGCATGATACTGCTCGCGGCTTTCACCGACACTTCGTCCGAGATCACCTCGCGGTGGCGCGCGTAATTGCGGAAGCCGTAGCGCTTGTTGAACGCGTGCAGCCAGCCGTTCGAGAAGCTCGGACGGCTGCTCTTGGGGATGTGCAGCCGCTCGCAGAAGAGGATCGCCTTCTCCTTGACCATGAGGCTCGAGATGCGCGTGCCGCTCTGGTGGCACTCGGCGACCCACTTGGCGAGCGCCGTGTCGAGCTTCGGGTGCTTGACGTTGCGTGGACGCTTCATCTTGCCCTCGGCCTCGCCCAGCTTCTCGTACTGCTTGTGGCGCCGGATCGCGTACGAGATCGCGGACTGCGACGGCTCGGCGTCCATGTTGAACGTCTCCATCGCCCAGCGCGCGAGCTCCTGCTGCTTCATCTTGGGGTTCGCCTGGCTGTGCAGCCAGATCATCTGGCGCTGCCGAAGCGTGAAGTTGAGGCGCAGCCGCTTGTGCGGGCCGCCGCGAGCACCGAGGTCCTCGGCGGTGCCGTCGCCGTCGCCCGGCGCATTCGGCAGCGCGCCTGGGAGCGGAGGCGCTCCTGGAGCTTGGGAAGGCGTCGCCATCTTCTTTTTCTTATTATAAGAGGAGGCCAATGCGATACGCAATACGCAAGGGGGAGTTTTCTTTCTGTTGACCTTCGATAGTTGATGTTTCGCGCCTCTTTTCCGGACATAACTGGACGAATATACGTTTGTAGAGGTTGCACTTTGATTTGAAAAAAATGGTGGGGTTCGAACCAGAGTTTCAAGTATTATATAAAGGTCAATATAGTAGAGCAGTTTATCACTATCTTGTAGAGAATCAAGCCTTTGTAAATGAATATGTGCTGTATTCTAATATTACAGACGTTCTGGACTTTAACCCCTCTGCTTCCTCTCTGCAACCCAGCCGCCAGTTAAGCGAGCACGAACGTGTGTGCTCTCTCGCACACCACACTCTCACTCTCCTCAGTCCAGCATTCGCATAAAGAGAGAGCGAGCGATTCACAATGGCAGAGACCCCGTCAGCATCAACCACCGCACCAACGAAAATGGCGCGCCAGCCGCTGACGATCGCCGAGAAGAACGAGCTGCGGCGCTTCTACGCGTCGCAGCACGGCGCGATCAAGCACAGCGAGATGCTGGACTGGGTGCAGATGAAGTTCGGCAAGAGCATGGGGCGGTCGTCCATCGGCCGCATCCTCAACTCGGAGGTGGACGTGGACGAGGCCACGATGGGGCCGAAGCGCATGCGCAAGCGCTCGTCCAACTACCCGGGCGTTGAGGCCGCGCTTCTCACGTTCATCCTCGAGAACCGCGACAAGGTGCTGCTCACGGACGACGTGCTCTGGGACCAGGCGCGCCTCGCCGCCGAGGGCCATGCGGTGTCCATGTCCTGGATCCAGCGCTTCAAGAACCGCAACGGCATCAAGGCCAAGAGCCGCTCGCTGCTCAGCGGCGGGAGCGTGGACGGCGACGACACGCAGGTGGCGTTCATCGCCGCGCTCACAAAGAAGCGCGATGAGCTGCTTGAGGTAGTAGCTACAAACAACAACAACGACAACAACGACAACAACAACGCCATCGCGAAAGAAGAGACGGACGAGAACGGTGCGACTGGTGCGGATGCTACAAAGTCGCAGGAGCAACAACAACAGCAGACTTCTACTAGTACTACTGCTGCTGCTGCTACCCCAGAGAAGGCTGTAGCTAGTCCCGTGAAGAAGAAAGCCCAGACTCCTGTGAAGAGCTCGCCGAAAGCCGCGAGCCCGCGCTTCACTGTCGTGAGCCAGGCCACAGGACGCGTGGAGTTGGAGAATCGTGCCGACCCGAAGCGGCTCCGTAAACCAAAGCCCGTGGCCAAAGTGCCCATCACAGCGCAGTCCGAACCAACAGAGGCAGTAGTTACAGAAGCGCCACCAGCACCAGCTCCAGTCCCAACATCAACACCGACACCGACACCAGCACCAATTGCAGGTACAACAACAACTTCAAACCTTGTATCCCCAGCTCGTACCCCGGAGCGCAAGCGCAACCGCGAAGAGAGCGAAGAGCAAGGTGCTCGCGAGCAAGCCAAGGAACAAGAGACGCCGTCGAAGCAGCAAGAAACACCGTCAAAGCAGCAAGAAACGCCCTCGAAGCAGCAAGAGAACACGCCCAGCAAAGCCGTGGACGACCGCGAAGTGGAGCTGCGCGTGGAGGGGCTGCGCTGCGACAACATGCTCAAGCGCATCAAGATCGCGGAGGAGAACATGCTCGCAAGGAAGCGCCTGAAGGACGCGGGCATCTCCCAGGAGGAGATCGACGCGCTGCTGCCGATTGTGCGTATCGTTTAAGAGAGAAATGCCTCGTGTGGTATGAATGTTGCCACTTGTATTTCGTGTTTTGGAGGGGTAAATTTGTTTGATCCCGTTTATGTTTTTGATGTTGACTGTTGGATAAATGAAGTCCTGTTTTATTTTGGGGCTCTTTAAAGTGGATTTCACGTAGTGACTCACATATTCAACTGCCAATGGGTATCTTCATCATCTTCTCGAGGAGGACTGCACACAGAGTCTGAGATGCCCTTCTTTATAGGTTTCAAACAATTCAGATCCACACACTTCCCATGTTCAATTTTAAGTTGTGTCATTCTATATTTTCAGACACTGCGTATAGCCATTTTGTTGAAGAAAATGTGACACAAAGAGAGCGAGTCCCCAGTTTAAAAAGCCCCCCCGCCCATTTTGCAACGGCGCCACTAATCAGCGAGAAGAACGAGACGGTAAGCACGATGCAGGAAGCCGGAAGCGACCACGACGCGCACGGCGACGGCCGCCCCAGCCTGTTCACGGAGGCGCAGGCACAGGCGGCGCAGAAGCGAGAGCAAGATGTGGCGCCGCCTTCCGCCCCCTCGCCACCGTTGCCCTACGACCCGTACCCGAAGCCGTACCAGAAGCGCAAGATCGACGTGACGACCAAGCTGCTGCTGGCGCGCGAGGCCAAGGCGACGTCCATCAACGCGGTCTCCAAGAAGTACGACCTCGCGCGCGAGAACATCCGGCGCTGGATCCGCTGCGAGACGCAACTCGAGGACCTCGAGAAGCGCGCGCTGCAGGGCGGCGAGGGCCCCGCGTACCGGCTGCACGGCGGCGGCCGCAAGATCTCGTATGAAGCCATGGACCAGGAGCTCGCGGACAAAGTGTTTGAGCACCGCGCGAGCGACCAGCGCGTGACGCGGCGCATGATCGAGGACTGGGCGCGCGAGATGAAAGAGCGGCTGCAGGTGGACGTGGTCGTGTGTCCGACGTGGGTCTCGCGCTTCATGAAGCGCCACGGCATCAGCCTCACGAAGAACGGCGCGGTGGCGCCGACGGACCCGAACGCGCCGGACCAGCAGCGCCCCAAGCGCCTGAGCGTGTCGCCCGAGGACAAGCTCGCGATCATGTACTTCTTTGAGAACTCGAACCGCGACATGCAAAAGACGCTGCTCAAGTTCTATGGGCACATCGCGGACCCGAAGATCAAGCAGGTGAAGGCGCGCAACATCTACAACTGGTTGCACAAGCGCGACGAGATCGCGATGCGCGCGCACAAGGAACGCATGAAGAACGAGGCAAAGGCGAAGAAGAAGAATGCCAACAACAACAGCGGTGGCAATGGCAATGGCAATGGCAATGGCAATGGCAATGGCAATGGCAATGGCAATGGCAATGGCAATGGCAATAGCAATGGCGATGCGGCTGGGGATGGCAGCGCTGTCGTCGCCTTGCGCCAGCGCGTTGTGGGTGCTGCGCGCGGCTTGAGCAGCTTGCAAGGTGAGGAAGGCGGCGCAGACGAGTACGGCTACGACTACGAGAACGACGACAGCGCGCTGGACGATGCGAACGACGACGACGATGATGACGATGACGATGGCGATGGTGATTTGGACGACGACGATGATCTGGATGCCGTCGGTCGCTCGTACGGGTCTTACGGAAAGGAAGAAAACGTCGACGGCGGCGACAACACAGACAGAGAGCCAAACGATCAACCTCAGCAGCAGCAGCAGCATGCAGAGCAACAGGTGCCTGGCGTGGTGCCCTTCCCACTGCCACGCGCGCTGCCGAAGATCTACATTCCGCCGCGTCCCGGTCCTCCTCCGGCTCCAAAGCCCAATGCCAAGAAGAAAAGCGGTCGTGCGAGCCTGGAGAGTCGTCGCTTGAGCACAGAGCCGCCCGAGGCCCTCACACCGGAGCAGGAGCGCCAGCTGGAGCTGCGCAAGCGCAAGCGCGAGATCGTGGAGCGCCAAGCCGCGCTCCGGGAGCAGAAGGACAAGCTGCTGGTGGAGAGCATCCGCTGCAACAACGTGCTCAAGCGCATCAAGATCGCGGAGGAGAACATGCTCGCGCGCAAGCGGCTCAAGGACGCGGGCATCTCCCAGGAAGAGATCGACGCGCTCCTGCCGGTGGTGCGCATTAACAGCGACGATGCGCCAGGAGTGCCCTTGTAACAGGAATGATTGGCGGGTTGTGTTTTCAGACAGTGTCGTTTGTATACAAATTATTATTCTTTATTTTGTCAAAGACACAACGAGTCGGTCGTTTGTAAAATAGTTTTCTTTTTCAGTGATAAAACCCTTCATTTTATCCAATCAGGTTCCTTGTGTCTTGTTACAAGTCACCCCCTTCTTCTTCTTTTTCCAAAACCGCAAAACAAACCGTCGCTCGCAGTCGATTATAACAAAGAGCAGCAACCCACGATGGCAGCTGGCCGGACGCGCGTGAACGGCGTGGGGCGGCAGCAGAAGCAGAACAAGCGCGCGGCCACGTCGTTCCAGCAGAAGCTCGAGGTGATCCAACACTATGAGCGCTCGCACGACATGCAGACCACGGTGCGCCAGTTCTACCCGGAGCTGAATGAGGCCGAGCGCCGCGCCAAGGCGCGCGTGGTCTACCGCTGGCTGCAGCTCAAGGGCGCGATCGCCACGCACGCCAACAGCGCCAAGACCAAGAACCAGTCGCGCATCCGCAACGTGGGCTCGGCGACCACACTGGGGGTAGAGGGCGAGCAGCAGCTCGTCGCGTGGCTCAAGCAGATGCGCCGCGCGAACGAGCAGGTGTCCTCGGAGATACTGCGCGCCAAGGCGATGCTGGTCGCGAAAGAGCGGAACGTCCCCGACGGCGCGTTCGCGGCCTCGGGCACCTGGCAAAAGAGCTTCCTCGAGCGCAACAAGAAGTTTCTACGGGACAATGCGGAAGATGATGGAGGAGCTGCTGGCGACAGTGTTGACCGTGCTTTGAGTGGCGATGCGACTGGGAATGAGGCAGTTGCTGTCCGCCCAAACACCACCGTTAACAAGCAGAACGAGACATCAGATCAAGATGCGCGACCTAGTGAAAGATCTCAGATTCAGGTGCCTTCCATGTCTTCACAACCTGCAGAAGCAAGTGCAGCGTTGCAGCAGCAACGTGTCGAAGTGAAGCCTCCACACGCAGCGCCAACAGCAGTAGAAACAGTCGCCACAGCACCAGCAGTAGCAGTGATCCCAGCTGTCCCTGTAGCTGTTATAGCCGAACAACAGACTCCGCCTCCCGTGAAGATTGCGAGCGCTGAGCCCGTATCCGCTGCTCCTATTGCCGCCGCTGCTGCTGCTCCTACTCCTGTGGCAGCTGAGCAACCAGTCGCAGCAGCAACCGCCGCTGTTGCTACTGCTGTTGCTACTGCTGTCGACTCTGAGGACCGCGAGATCAAGAAGCGCAAGGCCGAGATCGAGGACCGCAAGGCCGAGCTGCTGAACGAGAGCATCCGCTGCGACAACGTGCTCAAGAAGATCCGGATCGCCGAGGAGAACATGCTCGCGCGCAAGCGGCTGCGCGACGCCGGCATCCCGCAGGAAGAGATCGACGCGCTGCTCCCCGTGCAGCGAGAGTGAAGGGGAAACAAGAAGAGAGGGGGTTGTAACATCGACATTGCGGTAACTACATTTGAATAGTTGATGGGGGAATGAACTGCGTTCATGTTCAACAAGAACAAGCTTTACATTTTCATGAAATGGCATGGTCACTACTAACATCTACCATCGATAGACACATGCACCTAGAGGCCCAGAGCAGTACTCAGAGCAACGAGCATCACAGTCCCAAGCCACCATGTTGACTTTCCAGTGCGCGCAGTTGAAGTCTGTTGCTTTGAGATTGTATCGAAACTCTGGTTGGCCGTCAACACTGTTTCCGGAGACGGCGAGGGCGTTGGCAAAGGCGACGGCACTGTCACGTTCACTGCGATGTCGTTCTCTTCGTCGAGGTACACCTTGTCGCTACTACTGCCACTGCTATCATCACCGGATCCTGATCCCTCGTGATGTCGCGCTGGCGAACCACGGGAGATTGTGCCGTTCGGCAGGATGAACACGACCGACAGGTCCAGGAACACCTGCACGCTCGTCTTGGTGAGCGCGGTCCAGAGGTTGCGCGTGTACTCGGCATAGAGCCGCGAGAGTCCGTCGTACGGCACCCCAGCAGCCTGTGCCAAGTTGACTGCATGACGCCAGACCATCATCTGCTTGAAGCGTGCCGAGGTCGGCGGTTTGCGGCCGTTGTTGACAATGTCGACCTTGAGCTTGAGCATCGTTTCCGCGGCGCTGCGCAGCGGCGTGCCGCCCAAGTCGCACGCTGGGATATCGGCCAGAAGAACAGCAGTGAAGACCGCGATGCAGGATGGGGACTCGACGAGCGCGCGGATCTGCGCGCTGTTTGGGTAGACGCCCGTGTGCGGGAAGATCTGGTAGTCGCCGTCGACCACGCACTGGTCGAAGAAGTTCCTGTTCTTGGAGTAGATCTGGTACACGCGATTCACGGTGGGGGTGCCGCAAATGACATCTTTCACGTACTGGAACGTCGAGGACCCGGGTGCCGGCGTGGCGATCGGCGCCAGTGCGGTATCGTCGTCGCCTTCTGCTGTTGGTACTGTTGTCGCTGACGCCTGTGAGAGTTGAATGCCGGCTCCAAAAGTGATTAGTGCAGCGAAAATCAATTGACCGATGAGCGCTTGCAGGAAGAACGATGTCTTCATTGCGAGGGGAGACTGGAAGCCCTGGTATCCGTCCGCTGGAGGGGGTGTCGCCGGCAAAAGCAGAAGTGAAGAGCAAACTGACAGGCGAGTCTTGTGTATGTGGTCTCTTGGTTAAGGAACCAAAGAAGCTCGCTGTTATTTGTAGCTTTGAGCCGCTCACCTGCGTCACCGCCATGCTGGATACTGAATGCCACACGTGTTCAGACAGCAAGATCAGAACAAGAAGAGAGAGAGAGAGAGAGAGCGGCGTGATCATCTGCACCAAGTGTCCTTTACATGAGCCCGACCAACCAGCCGCTTCAATTGTTCAGAACGACGGCAGCGCTGTGGTTTACTCTTGAAGAGAGCGTTGGGTTCAGCACTGAGCAGCAGGTGTTTGTGGCGCCAGATGACCCATTCCCCAACGCAGGGGTTTTCTCGGCAGCAGCCAGTGACGCCGCCTTGCATGAGGCGGCCAACCACACAAAGCCGTTCCTGATAACGCACGTGCGCTTGCATATATATTATGCAAAGCCTGAAGCTGTTGTAAGCATCATCAGCAAGCGATGGCATTCTCGTGCTATTCTGGCAGTCTGCAAAAACCCATCGGTTCTGTCGGCACTTTATGCTGGAGAGTGATGCAAGAATGATGACCAGCATACCGCAAGTGATAAGTAATCAACAAAGTTCAATCAGTTGGACACATATAACAACGACACTGCGGTACATTTGAAGTGTATCGATTTGTGCACTCTTTTTTCACTAATAACATCGACCATGAATACTCATTTCATCAACCATGTAAGGTACACCACAAGAACCTAGAAGCTCAGAGCAGCAACCACGGCGACCAACGCGGTCATTCCCAGCCACAAAGCTGGTTTCGTAGTACTTCGCGCGCTTGAAGAAGATTTCTGGGTTGCGATCGTGTTCAGGGTCTGGTTCGCCGTCAACACCGTTTCCGACGACGGTGTTGGCGAGGGCGAGAGCGAGGGCTCTGTCGCGTTCACGGCGATGTCGTTCTCTTCGTCGAGGTGATACGCTTTGACTCTTACCGCACTGCCATCACTAGATCCCGATTCAGATTCGGTTCCTTCCTCACGCAGAGTCTCTGGCGAGCCACGCGAGATCGTGCCGTTCGGCAGGATGAACACGACCGACAGGTCCAGGAATACCTGCACGCTCGTGTTCGTGAGCGCGGTCCAGAGGTTGCGCGAGAACTCGGCGTAGAGTCGCGAACGTCCGTCGTACGGCACCCCAGCAGCCTGTGCCAAGTTGACTGCATGACGCCAGTCCAGGATCTGCTTGAAGCGTGCCGAGGTCGGTGGTTTATGGTTGTTGTTGACAATGTCGACCTTGAGCTTGAGCATCGTCTCCGTGGCACTGCGTAGTGGCGTGCCGCCCAAGTTACACTCTGGGATGTTGGCGAGCTGCACGGCAGTGAAGACTGCGATGCACGATGGAGACTCGACGAGCGCGCGGATCTGCGCGCTGTTCGGGTACACTCCCGTGCACGGGAAGATCTGGTACTCGCTATCAGTCATGCACTGGTTGAAGAGGTTCCTGTTCTTGGAGTAGATCTGGTACAAACGCGCCATGGTGGCTGAGTCGCACGTGACGTCTTTCACGTACTGGAACGTCGAGGACCCGGGTGAAGGCGTGGAGATCGGCACTGATGACGTACCACGCACGGAAACTGCCGCGTATGTGAGTACCGCGCTGTTTGTAGAGATACACAGCGCCACGAGGACCAAATACTTGATGAGTACTCGTAGGACGAACGACATACTTGATCGGCGACCTGAAGGACTTGTGGTGTGGAGAGCAAACAAGGGGTATCCGCGTGAGGGATTGGGATGTTGTTGCTGCTGGCAAATGCGGAAATGAAGTATCCGATCCAACCAGCAAAGCGTTCCTAACTGTAGTTACAGCGACTCTAAGAAAGGAGAAGGGTCTCTCTGATTGCTGCGTACATACCTACCTGTTCAGGTCGGACCACTGCTCGCCATTGATGCGTTACCACCAACTGTGGTCCACATTGCCGAGGAATGAAACTATAGAAGAACTCAGAGGGGGTCACCAACAGCAACAACAATGACAACGACAGCAGCAGCCGTCCTTTACATTATGAGCAGCATTTAAGCTTTGCTGATGAAGGTGCTGGCTCACTGGGTTCAGTATCGAGCAGTCGTAGTCAGCTTCAGGGCAATAGTCATGGTAAGGACACGCCGCTGGCAGACAGTGCGTGCACCAGCAGCCAGCCAGCGACGCTGCATTGTAGAGCCGCCAAGCTGAGCATTTCGAAAGGGTCCAACAGGGCGGAATGAAGCACGTGGACAGTGCATCAATGAGTTGAGCGCGACGGCAGGAGCCTGGTGGAAGCCGTCGAATCGCTTCAACGACACTTCGTGATCGAAGAGTGCAATGATGACCAGGGGGGTTACACACCAATACCGGCAGTGGGTACAACATCAATGGTTACCCCCCCCCAAAGGGTTACAATGTAATCTCTCGTTAGTGTGTGTGCCAGACAATGTCCCACTTTCTCATCTGGGGAATTATGTAGTCCGTACCTATTTGGCAATGTGGGTTTCTATGTGGGTTTGTTCTAGAACCCAACGTCTATCTGGGTTTGTGGGTGGTCAGGTGCCAGCCAGCCAATGCAAGCGCCAAAAGCTCTTTTCGCTTTGAAACGCTGCACACATCGCCATCGCCAGCAAGCAGCAGCAACCGCAGCAGCAACCGCAGCAGCCAGCGTTCGCTCGATAAAGCCCCGACAAGATGCCACGCAAAGGAGGACGCAGAGTACGTTCGCTCATCTTTCTCTCTATGTTCAGTGGCTGTGTCTATGGCGTTGTGTTGATGCTAACGATGCCCTTGTGCTTGTTCATGTGCTGCCAAAAACAACCAACAGAGAAAGACCAGAACGCATGTCGTCGAGGCGCCAAGCACCGAGAAGGACAACACGCCAAAGAGTTTCGTGTTTAAGATGGGCAAGGTGCCCGCAGTGGTGCAGACGCTAGTGCAGGACATGCGCCGCGTGATGGCGCCGTACACAGCCGACAAGCTGCGCGAGAAGCGGTACGACTGTCACTTTTGTCCCTCCATTGCATCACCATTCGACGCTTATTTGATGCTGACTGTGCTCGTGTGTGCTCGCTTATATGGCAATTCTCCATTATATACAGAAAGAACACGCTCAAGGACTTTGTGATGGTTGGCGCGCCGATGGGCATCACCCACTTCATCTTCTTCACGAGCACGGAGGCCGGCACGAACCTCAAGATCGCGCGAATCCCGCGCGGCCCGACGCTCTCGTTCAAGGTCGTCGGCTACTCGCTGATGCGCCACCTGCACCTGGTGCACAGACGCCCCGTCGATGCCTCGGTACGTTTTTCTGATATTCTCGATGTCCTCGCCGCTCTAGGTACCCACTCACTCATCATTGCTGTGTTCATTCAATCATCCGTTATAGGCGGCGATGAAGACCACGCCGCTCGTGGTGCTCAATAACTTTACGGGCGAGCAGGACCACATCAAGCTCATGAACGCGACGTTCCAGAATATGTTTCCCGCCATCGACGTGCAGACCGTGCAGCTCTCCGAGTGCCGTCGCGTGGTGCTGTTCAACTACGAGAAGGAGACCGACCAGGTGGAGTTCCGCCAGTACGTGATCCGCGCGACGCCGCTGGGCATCTCAAAGAGCGTCAAGACGATCGTGAAGGCCAAGATCCCGAACCTGAGCAACCTTGAGGACATCAGCGAGTACGTCATGGGCAACGGCGCCGGTGCCGGCGGCATGACCTCGGACAGTGAAGTGGACGACGAATCGGCGCACGTGACGCTCCCGGACTCGTTCCGCGGCCGCGGCAACCGCAAGGCGGAGAAGAGCGCCGTGCGCCTCACGGAGATCGGTCCGCGTCTCACGCTCAAGCTCACCAAGGTCGAGCGCGAGATCTGCGAGGGCGACGTGCTCTACCACGCGTACGTGACGAAGACCCCCGAGGAGACGGCGAAGGCCAAGGCGAAGAAGGAGCAGGCGGTCGCGCTGAAGCGCAAGCGCCGCGAGGAGCAGGAGTCGAACGTGAGCAAGAAGAAGGACGAGAAGGAAGCCAAGAAGCAGCGCAAGCTCGAGCGCAAGCTGCAGAAGAACGGCGACGAAGGCGCAGAGCCGCTGACCGCGGGTGGCGACGCCGACAAGAAGGCGCCGAGCAAAGGCAAGAAGAGCAAAAACGAGGACGGCGGCTACGACTCGGACATGGACGACATCGACTATTACCGTCAGGAAGTGGGTGAGGACCCGGACGAACACACGTTTGCGCCAAAGGCCAAGAAGCAAAAGGTGGTGAAGGAGAAGGAGCCGCAGATCCAGATGCCCGGCCAGAAGGCGCCGTCCGACAAGGCGCGTCGCTTCAACCTGCAGCGAACCGGCGGCGCCATGCCGAAGGGCAAGGTTGTGCGTCAGCGCCAGCCGAAGAAGGGCAAGAAGTAGATGATGATAGTGATGGTGATAGCGAAAAGAGCGGTCAACAAGAGGCGAAGCGGAATGAATGCTCACGAGAGAGAAGATCCCAAATCAATAGAGACTTTGCATGTATTTGTTCATTGTTTCTCCTCCTTTTGCTGCCTACCTACCTACCCATTACGCATTTGTCTTGGGATGAAAGTTCCTACTTGCTGCTACTATAGCTCTCTTTCTTGTTCGTTGCCTATGTTGCGATCCTCCAAAATACTAATAACCATTCTCAACTGTCGTCCGTGCCATGTTTGTCCACGTGCCCGTCCATTCATTGTATCATCAACGTGTACAAAACTTCCCACGCACTACATAACACAGCAAGAAACAAATAAACAGAGCATTTCCCAGACTGTTTATCGTTTATCGACGTCCTGGCGGCATCGGGAGCGACGGGTGCGGATGCTTCTGGTCGCTCATCGGCATCGGGAAACGGTCACGACGACCTCCTGGTGGACCGTTCGATCCTGGTGGTGGACCGAGGTTCTTCGTGTTCAACACGCCTAATCTCTGTGGCGGTGGAGGTCCCTGCATGCCTCGGCGATCACCCTGAGCGACTTGCGCCGCTTGGTGGGCCTGCTGCATCTGGGCATGGTGGTGCGCCTGAGCGAGCTGCGCGTGGTGAGCTGCTGCCTGCGCCTGGGCCTGGCTGTGGTGAGACTGCACCTGTGGACTCGCTTGAGGGTGCGAATGTTGCATGCCTGGCATACCACCGCCAATCGCGCCACGAGGTGGCATCATACCGCCGGCATTCATACCCACGTTCGGAGGCATCCCGCGCATCATACCCATTGTGCTTTCACTCGATGGCTTTCCGCCACGGATAACGTGAGGCATCGGAGGGCCGCCAGGACCACCTGGACCACCTGGACCACCTGGACCACCCGGACCACCCGGACCACCTGGACCTCCTGGACCTCCTGGACCACTTGGTCCACTTGGTCCACCAGGACCACTTGGTCCACCAGCTGGAGCACCATTGCTTGGAGTACCGCCGCCCTGAGCTGGAGTGCCCTGTTGCGCTGGGTACGCACTCTCAGCCGTCGGGCGAGAAGTGAAGGTCGGCATCGGCGACGTGGTTGGAGGTTCCGACGGACCTGGAGCGGAGTTGGCACCAGCCATTCCCATCGTTGGTTGACCAGTTTCACGAGCACGCAGCAAATCCAGTCGCTCACGAATGAACTGCGCGTCGGCACCAAGCTCAGCAGCCTTCTGGTACGCATCACGAGCATCGCTAGTCTGGTTGCAAGTATCGTAGAGAGTACCGATGTTGTACCACACTTCGCAAATGTTCGGGTTGATGTTGATCGCACGAGAGTAGGCGTCCAGAGCGTCCAAGTGCTGGTTCAGTTGGTAGAACAGAACACCAAGCGAGCACCACACATTTGGGTTCTGTGGGTCCGTTGTGACGGCGTGCTTGTACGAATCGTAGGCTTCTTCAAACTCGTGGACTGCCATGTAGCAACGACCCAGCAGATACCAGCCCTTGCCGTCTTGAGGATCCAGCGTCACCGCCTTCTTCAGGTAGTCAATCGCCGGAGCATGTTCACTGTGCTTCAGACACAGCCAGCCGAGTTGCTGCAGTGGCTTGGCATTGTTTGGGTTCAGCTCTGCGACCTTGAGGTACGAGCTCTTGGCCAGTTGAATCTATACAATCACACACACAAGTTCACACGCGTCAGATCCCACCTCGACATAGACACGCAAATACAGAAACAACTGAGTTTGTACCTCTTCTTTCAGTTCGTACACGTGGCCGATTTGGGTCCAAATGTCGCTCGCCATATCGGTGGTCTGCACATTGGTCTGAACATCGTGGAGCACGGACTTGAGGCTCTCAAGCGCGCCATCGTAGTCTCCGCGCTGCTTCGCGATTATCCCCAGACGGAACTTCACCTCCAACGCCATGTTGAAATTCGGCTCGAAACGTAGCACCGCCTCAAACGACTCCTGCGCGTGCTCCAACGAGCCCAGGCGCTCGTAAAGCTG
>JAASFI010000585.1:0-22628 GCA_023333705.1 Globisporangium viniferum | reverse complement strand
GCCGACTTCGCGCTCGATAACGTCGTCACCTGGTCGCCTGCCTCCGCACTCGCAGCCTCCAACTTCGTCGCCATCTGCACCAGCTTCTGCTGCAACTCGGTCAGCTGCACCTCCAGCTCCGACACGCGACCTTGCTTCTCACTAGTTTGTGTAGACTGAGACTCGTGGTTGGCCCTTGTTGCTTCACTTGAAACTCGAATGGAATCATACGAGGCCTTGTACGTTTTTAGTTCTTCCAATGCCGCATCGATTTTTCTTTGCTTGGCTAGGAGAGCTGTATTCTCTGCTTGAATCATACTGTAGCTTTCTTGCAGCTTGATGAAGCTCTCTTTCCTATCATCTTGCCGTTGTTGGACTCGCCGTGCACCAGTAGCTGACCGAGGTTTTGAGACGCCACCAGAAGAACCAGGAGTTGGAATGCGGGTATTCATGATGTCCTCTGTCCGGGGTCGTCGAAGTGCAGATGCTGGGGTTATCGGAATGAGGCTTTTTCTTACTGACACCCCTGACGCTCTAGGGGTGGTTGACTGATTCAGCGAGGAGAGCACAGTTGCCAGATTCGACATGGGCTTCGATTTGAGAAAAGACGCGACTGGGCTCTTCTTGGAGGTAGATTGGGCTTTCTCAGACACATGTGTCGTTGTCGCTGGAACGATTTTGCGTCCTTTTGGAATCTGCGACTTTGGCTCATTTGGATCGCCAAACTTCAGGCTCTTGGCTGCGGTTGGTACGGCACCGACTGTGTTCGTGATGGTCGCTAAATGTCGTCGCTTTGAAGTCTGTCGCACAAAGAACGACGAAATGGTATCTCATTACTGGCATCTCTACCACAGTTCTGGCAGTGCAACCAAACTCGCACCTCAAACGGAGTCTCTGCTTCCATGTCCTTTCGCGGCCTTTTCAGGTGCTTCTTCACTCCATCCGGCAGCAAAGCATCAATTCTGAACAGCATTAGGAAAATCGTGAGTTCCACACTTGCCATGATACAGGAACGGAACATGCAGATTGGCATACTTTTCGAGCTCTTCTGACCACAGCGACGTATATTTCCTAGCATATCCAACCCAGAGAGCAGATGATTAGCCACACAGCGTATTGAGACTCACAGAGCTAAAGCACTCACCAGTAACAGTCTCGCGCAACCTCTCTGCTTCGTTGTGACGCATCGCTCAGAGATGTCTAAAGAGCACATATTTGATCAGAGTTTGCTCAATAGATAATCCAAAACTTGATACAACAACACGCACCGCAATCGCGGTCTGTAGTTGAGTGCTGAACTGGTCGAAGACGGCGACATTCCAGTTCTCGAGCGCGAGGTGCACGTAGCGGATGCAGCTCTCGCGAACCTCTCGGTTTCTATGTTTTGTATGGACAGCGATATAACAATACATTAGCATCAGTATACTAGCAACCACGCGAACTGCTATTGTGGCGCTATGAATTTCGCACGTACTTGCTGCCACTGAGCGCTTGTAAGACTGGTCCAAGAATGTGGCGACTCGGGGTCGTCTTGATGATGCTCTCGATGCATTGATTGATCGCGCTTGTGTTGACCTGATCCAGCCAAACACGTCAAGGAGTTAAGAGTCATGACGTAGCCACAAAGAGAAGTGAACGCATAGCCAGTAACACACCTTATTCGATGCGCCGCGCGCCTCCAAGAGCGTCGGGAACACGTCACGGATGATGATCTTGCTCTTCGCTGGTCCGACAGACGCTGCCAGCGTCGCGAACGCCTCGCACGCCTCCTTCACGACTGTAGAGCGCAGGTCGAGAAGCTGATAGACATAGAGTTAAGTCAGTCAGCCGCAGCGCCCTTCATACACAACCGTGAGATGGTAGTAGATATTAACGTTACCGTGGTGCGGAATGGCTGCGTGAGCGTCTGGATGTTCTCGGGCGTGAAGAGCGACTCGTCCACACTGCTGCTGCCACTGGCGTCATCACCACCATCAGTCTCATGTGTCGTCTTCTG
Source organism: Globisporangium viniferum (assembly GCA_023333705.1). Taxonomy (NCBI): domain Eukaryota; phylum Oomycota; class Peronosporomycetes; order Pythiales; family Pythiaceae; genus Globisporangium; species Globisporangium viniferum. Next base: position 20,653 of record JAASFI010000585.1, on the reverse strand, counting down.
CTTCTTGTCCTGCGCAGCTGCGTACTCGTCCAGCATCGCCCGCAGCTCCTTCATGGCCGTGCACTTTTGCTTCCATTCGTCGTCCGACTGGCACATGCGCTTGCCGATCTCCACGACCGCGTTCGTGCGTCCGCGGAACGTCTGGAAGAGCCGCACAGCCAGAGTTGTTAACGATGGACACAACACACACACTCATATAGAGTAGACAGATCCGCTAGTAGAGACGCACCATCATGCTCAGGTCCGTGCGCATGAGCCCCACGGAGCGCTGCATCTTGTTCTTCTTCCGCTTCTGCGTCGCCTGCCCGATATCAAATGTGCTGCACGTGATGCGGGTGACAAGAGCCAAAAGTGCGCGGCAACAATTTCAAACTGGCAAAAAGTGCATCTAACTTTCCTCCAATCAACCATCGTCATGCTGAATTTCATCTAATCAAATCACCTAATTAAGTATTTTAAAGACACTTACCATAGTTTCAGCGAATGAGAGCGTGTTATTGCTCAAAATCGTACTTTCTCGAGCAGCGTATCATCGAACCTAAGTGGACTGTTATTGTAATACAGCAACGCTGGAACTTTCGATACAGAAGCCAGCCAACGACAACAACAAGCAGATCAATCATCATCACAACGAGAGACAATTGAGAGCAAGAGCAAGAGCAATGGCTGCGCCACCCGCCAAGATGGAGGGCGCCGTGCCCAAGAAAGTGTACATGCACTACGACGAGGCCGCGGACGCCGTGCTGCACCTGACGCTCAAGATGACACTGCCGTCCAAGTGGGCGGGCCACACCGTCGACTACCTCAAGGAGGTGCGATGATGATCCAGGAGCTCACGTGTTGTTGTCGTGTGATCGATCGATGGCTGGGAAGGATATCCTGCTCACTCTGTCTGTGACGTGTCGTGTCTTGCTCGTATAGTTCTTCGTGGAGCACTACAACACCAAGAAGCCGGACGACAAGATCGACGGCGCGCAGTTCCACTTGGAGCGCAAGAACGTCGCACTCCACGGCGACGAACTGCTGCACCACGCGGTGCAGAAGCACGACGACCTCTTCCTCAAGTCAGGTACCGTTCATCATACTGTTGGGCGTGCAGTGTGAACTTTTTGGGGGTTGATAGCTGATGCGCTGGTGTGCTCACTTGCTGTCGAATAGGTCCTTCCACCAAGAAGCCAGTCAAGGCGGACAGTACGTTGGAATGATGTTCATGTCCTTCTATACATGCAAGTGACCTGGTAATCTAACCTACTTTATGTCAACAGCCGCGAAGAAGGCGAGCGCGAGCGCGCAAAACCTGCTGCAGTGCAAGAATTTTGGCTGCGCGAAGAAGTTTGTGGAGGAGGAGAACCACGACGAGGCGTGCCACCACCACGCGCAGCCGCCGACGTTCCACGACATGAAGAAGGGCTGGACCTGCTGCTCGTCCAAGATGGTCTACGACTGGGACGACTTTGAGAAGATCGCGCCGTGCAAAGTGGGTCGCCACTCGACTGCGCCGCCAAACGCCGAGTTTGCCAAGTCCCCGACGGTTCTCGCCGCGGAAGGCGCTGAGGCCAGCGCGGCTGCCGCTGCTGCAGGAAGTGCTTCTGCCGCTGCTGCTGCGCCACCGACGCCAGTGCTGAAATCCATCGACGACTACAATAAGAAGAACCCGAACGCCGTCACCGCCGTCTCGGCCGCCGTCGAAACCCAGACAGCGTACGTTTTCTTTCTAGCAAAGACATGCCCTTATTCATCAGACCCAAGGCGCTGACCACCTCATCTATCTCGTTGTACCTGTGCAGGACCGCGCCTGCTCGCACCGATGGCAAGGCGCGCTGCGTCAACTACGGCTGCCAGAAGGAGTACGTCGTGGCCGAGAACCCGGAAGACGCGTGCTCGCACCACACTGGCCCTCCAGTCTTTCACGACGCCGGCAAGTTCTGGAGCTGCTGCCCGAAGGCCGTCAAGTACGACTTTGAGTCGTTTCTGCAGGTGCCTGGCTGCGCCACGTCGAGCCACCGCGCGACCAAGGCTTAGATGAAAAAGAAGAAGTGCCATTTGGTCACATGCAATTGTCATGCACGATAAAGTTGCCAATCATAAATCGTAACCGAACAGCATGGATGATACAACTTACAACCAGACAAATCACATCATAACCACAGCATGCATGATATAACATACAACCAGTTTCATTCGTATTTAGTCGGATTCAGGCACCAAATACGTGTGGTCTCTCTCACGCACACACCCAAAGCAAGCACAAAGCCATTCCCACGAGCCGAGAAGGAACCCATTCCATTCCATTCTCTCTCTCTCTCTCTCTCTCTCTCTCTTTGAGCAAGCGGACGATGGCGAGCGAGACGGAGGCGACCGTGCTCTCGGCTCTCGAAGTGCTCTACCAGACGCACCTGCAGCCGGAGCAGCAGCAGGCGGCGGACGCCTATTTGCGCGGCTTCCAGCTCACGCCCGACGCGTTCGGCGTCTGCGTCGACCTGCTCGACCGCTTCCTGCCGCAGTGCCGCGCGCTGGTCACGAGCGCCGCGCAGCAGCAGCAGCAAGCGCAGATCGTGCCGATCCTCTTCTTCGCCTCGCAGACGCTCGCGAACAAGCTGCGCCGCCAGCACACGTTCCCCGAGCGCTCGGCGTGGTCGTACCTGACCTGGAGCCAGAAGATCATCGCGTGGCTCGCGTTCAAGTCCGCTGAAGCGACAACAACGTCAACCGCAATCCCCAAGCTGGTGCAGACGCAGCTCGTGCTGGCGCTCGTGGCGTGCATGCCACGCATCCCCAGCCGCGACCTGCAGGCGCATCTCGCGATCCCTGGCAACAGCAAGTCGCTACTGGCGGGGAACAGCGCGGCCGGCGGCGTGATCAGCTTTGTGCTGAACGAGCTCACGCACGCGCAGGTGGCGCCAGCGATGGTCACAGAGCTGCTCGTGGTGCTCGTGGAGGAGGTGACGGAGATCCAGGAGCGCTCGATTCGCGACCAGCTGCAGGCAGAGATCGACCAGTGGGCGGTCACGGTGCTCGACCAGATCCTGCCGCAGTTCATGCACGAGGCGGTGCAGAACGCCGGGAGTCACCACGCCGAGTCGGTCGCGACCCAGCAGATGGTGCTGCGCGCCGTCAAGAACTGGCTGCGCTACTCGTCCGTGAGCCCCGTCGTGGTCGTGAACAACCCGCTGTTGCAGTCGTTCGTCGCGTTTCTCGGCCAGGACGACCTCTTCGACGTCACGGTGGATCTCGTGGTCGAGCTCGTGCGCTGCTACTACGACGTCGAGCGCGACCTCGTGCTCATCCAGTGGCTCGTGCCACAACTCATGCAGCTCAAGGACGCGTTCCAGAGTGCCGCGAAGGACGAGAACACGGACAAGTGCCTCGGGCTCTGTCGCATCTTCACGGAGATGTCCGAGTCGTACATCACGCTGCTCGTGGGGGATCTCGAGATGGGCCAAGCCGCTGTGGTCGACCTGCTCCTGGACTGCATGAGCTACCCGGACGTGGAGATCGCGGACGTGACGATTCCGTTCTGGTTCCGGTTCATCGAGGAGTTGCTGCGAATGGAGAGGCACGAGAGAGAAACCAAACTCGCGAAGCTCGCGCCGAACCTGATCCGACTGGCGAGCATCTGCATGCAGCACATCCAGTTTCAAGACGAATTCCCACACCTGCCGTCCGACAAGCAGCAGGACTTCAAGGCGTTTCGCCACGAACTGGGGGACATCCTGCGCGATTTCTGCGAGCTGCTCGGCGTCGAGTCTATTCTGCAGCACTGCGTGCAGGGCCTCGAGCAGATTTTCCAGATGCCCGCAGAGCAGCGACGGTGGGAGGCGATTGAGGCGCACCTGTTTTGCTTCCGGTCGATCGCGCGCCACGTGGAGAACTCGCGGCCCGAGGTCGTGAACACGCCGATCCAGCTCATTTTCCAGCACCTGCCACAGTTCTCCGAGCACCCGGCGATCTGCTACACGGCGTGCCTCATTGTGTCGCGCTACGTCGAGTGGCTGAAGAAGAACCCGTCGTTCCTGCCGCACCAGCTCGAGTTCCTCAACCAGAACGTCATGAACAGCACGCAGGACCCGCGGTTTGCAGAGTGGGAGGTGGGGCGTGCAGCGTCGGCGGCGATCCGCTCGATCGCGACCGACTGCTGGGCGTTGCTGGGCAGCGAGATCACGGCGTTCTACTTGCACATTGAGCAGCACGACATCCTGGTGGTGGACGACCAGACGTACATCTTGGAAGGGATGCTCGCAGGCGTCAAGTCCACGCGAGACATGACTGCGATCCTGAGTCTCCTGGAGCAGATCCTCGAGCCGATTGGACGGAAACTGAGCGGACTGTTCGCAGCTGCGTCGAACGCTGGTGCTGCTGGTGGTAGTGTGAGCTCGTCAGTGGCGTCGAGCGAGATGTCGCGCCTCATCTGTATTTACGACAACCTCGACGTGGACATGCACAAAATGGGCTCCGGTGCTCGCCAGCAGCACCCGCTGATGACGCTGACGGAGAAAGTGTGGCCGCTGTTCAACCAGATCCTGGCGCTCTTCCGCGGCAAGGACGACCTCGTGGAGCGCGTCTGCCGGTGCTACAAGCGCATCCTGCGCACTTGCGGCAGCGAGTTCAAGCCATTCTTGCCGCAGATGGTCGACAATCTCCTGTCGTTCTACCAGAGCGAGCCCAAGTCGTCGTACCTGTACGCCGGCAACATGGTGCTCAAGTACTTTGCCAAGGACGAGAGCGACGAGATGGTCAGCATGTTCGCCAAGCTGCTGCGCGCGTTCGCCGAGACGACGCTCCCGATCTTCAAAGCCCGCGCGACGATGCAGTCGCACCCGGACGTCATCGAGGAGTTCTTCTTCCTGATGCAGCGCAGCGTCAACTGCGTGCCGCAGGTACTGGTCGCGCCGTGGTCCTCCGACGGGACCACTCTACTGGACAGTCTCTTCCAGTGCGCGGTCGTATCGCTCGAGATCTCGCACAACGACGCGAACAAGGCGGCGCTGTGCTTTCTCGAAGACACCCTGGTCCAGGGACTGCAGGCTGGTACTCCGAGTGTGAAGCTCGCGTCGTTCGAGACCGCTCTCCAGCAGAGTTTCTACGGCGGTGAGCCGTGCGGCGGCCAGCGGTTGGTGAACCAGTTGCTGTCTGGTGTGGTGCTGGGCTCGGTGCCCGTGTCGCGTGTAGAGGCGGATTACGGCTCGATCGCCGGTGTTCTGGTGCAGTTCGCGAAGCTGAACGGACAGAAGCTGCAGGAGTGGATGGCTGCGTGGTTTGTGGACGCGATGACCGTGCGCGCGCAGGCGGCACTCGTGGGGTTCCTGACGGCGGACGAGGCGCTCGAGTTCCAGCGTGACCTGTTCACGTCGTCCAGCGAACGCACGTTCCGCCGCATCGTGCGCCACTTTGGCAAGCTGTGCGCGTCGCGCAACACAGCGTTTAAAGGCGACGACGACCGAGATTAAAGTATGTTGTCTTTTGGATGCTATTGATTCGTTTTGTTTTAGGTTATTTGATACTGTACTGTGGGACGCGAACCTCTCTCTTTAATCTTGTTCTCGTGTGCCAGACAATGCAACGCGTGGAGGCTTTTAAAGCTCAAAGAGACTGCTGGTGCTGTCCCCTGGCTGCTCATCCACCGGCGAGAACGAGTCGCTACCCCCGGGATTTGTCACCTCAGCGGGGGATCCGTCACTGTAGTTCAGATCGATCGCGTACATCGAGGCGGTGGAGATGAGTCCGACTGGAGACGGGTCCGGGTTTTCTCCATTTTCGCCATCCTCGAGTTCGCCTGCTTCCTGCCACTCGCGCTCAGCATCTTCGCCGTCTGGAGGGCTCGTTTCCTGTTCGTCCTGCCAGAATACCGCTTCTCCATCCTGCAACTCGGGCTGCGGCTCGAGTCCCGAATCAGGATACAAGCCATAGGCGTGAGCCTCTTCCAGCCCATGAGTCCATGGCTCGTCAACGTCTGGTTGCTCGTCTTGCTGCTGCCAATCGCTTCCAGTGTCCAAGTCTCGCAGAGTTTCTTCGCGCCATTCTCCACCTTCACCTTGAGGTTGCAATTGATACGGGTCAGTACCATCGTACTCAGCGACTTGAGCATCAAGCGGCTGCTCCACTTCCATGCCATCAGCAGGATCCGCATCCCCCAGTTGCTCTCCACTCAGTTCATCTTGTTGCCGAGACTCCTCAGCATTCAAGCGCTCGTCATCCTCTACTGCAGTGTCTTGCGCGAGGTCAAGTGTTGCAGAGTCAGACTCGTCGGTGGTGAACTCAGGCTGCTCGCTATCATTATCGTCGCCATTTGGCGAGGCTCCGTCTCCTTCAGGGTCCTCAGCAGCTTCCAGCGGGTCACTGTCCCTCTCTTCTTCTTCTCGCTCCACATAGAGAGTATCAGGAGCATGAGCAGCAGAGTCAATCCCCAATTGAAACGAGAAACTTTTTCGAGTCGAGCCAGCGGAAGAGACCCGTCGAGCATTTTGCGAGGAGCTGGTTGACTGAGTGTGGTTGATCGTCTCAGTGTACGACGAGCGTCTTACAGCATCCTTCTCGACCACGAGGACCTCTGGGGCGTGCTGTGACGACGATGACGTCGACGATGCAGTTGTATTCCGCTCTCGCCCCTGACTGCTCTGGGTTCGTTCTCGCTGCGCGGACTCCAGGATCCTCTGCTTCATCATCGCTGTCGCGGCGAGTGTGCGTTCAAGTCGCGCCTCTTCCTCGTCGGCCGCCTCCTGCTCTCTCACGTACTCGCTCTCGAGGCAGTCGAGACGGTCGGTGATGTACGCGAGACGCGCGTCCTGGATCTCCTTTGGACACGCGTCGTACAGCTGCTGGGCTTTCACGTGATGCAAGAGACCGGCAAAGACCCGCGAGAAGACGTCAATCAGCTCCATGTTGAGCAGGTCGTCGCTGGCTTGAGCTGCCTGCTTCTCCTTTGCCACTGCCGCTGTGAAGCCAGGGTCGACCCCTGGCACGACGGTCTTGATACTGGCAGCAGAGTGAGACGAGCTCCTGGCCACCTGGATCATCCCCAGAGGTGTCGCTCCCCACGGCGGCATGATGGGGACGAGATACATGCCTCCGGCACCGCCTTTCAAGTCCACCGTGTCGTTGAATGTGGCTTCCGAGATCGGGTCTTCTAGAATGAACCCAGTGGCGGATTTCAGAACGAGACCACAGAGCGAGGATAGCACGTTGGAGTATCGCCGCACCAGTAGCGCCTGACCGTTTGCGTCTGTTTCAGAGCCAACGTGCCAGATCTTCATCACTTCCGAGTCGAGAACGAAGATCTTGAGTTTCTTGATCCCGATGCACTCGGAGAACTTCTTTTGCGCATTCGCTACCAGGTGAACTGCAGAGATGGAGGAGGAGCTGGAGACCATACTTGAAGAATCAGAAGCCCTGGTCGAGGAGTTTGGGCTCTCGGAAGCCCCACAACTCATGGACTCGTCCTGCACGATCTCCTGGTGCATGTGAATGATCTGCAGCAGCTTGTTGTTGATCTTCTGGAGCGTCTTCGTTACCTGTGAAGAAAGAGTGATGCAAAAGTGTCAAGGTCAGACCAACTCTAGAGCCCATGGTACCGTCGACTAGATGCTCTCTTAACTGACCTTAGTTTGGAGAAAGACCGTCCCTGCTTGAATGGTCAGGAGCCCTCCGAGGATCTGGTCATTCGACGTGAACGGCTTCTGGTGCGTCGTGTTCCACGCCTGCAGCACCGCGAAGACGCAGTGCTGCTGTCCGGGCTGCAGCTTCTGCACCAAAGGGATGCACAAGACCTCGCGCGACGGGATGCCCGTGATCGTGTCGGTCGAGCTGTAGAACCGCGGGTCGTCATACGCTCGCTGGACGTTGCAGAGCGCGTTCTGTCGCGCTGCGTAGCCGATGATGCCCTTGTCGAGCGGCAGCTCCCAGTGAACGCCCCCACTCTCGCAGTACCTCCCAATCAGCTTCCGCTCTGCGTGGTTGACTTCAAAGAGCGCCGCGTGCTCGCAGTGGAGCAGCTCGCACATGCGTCGGAGGATCCTGGGTTCACATACGAGAGTCAGGGTACTTAAGTACCAAAGAGTTGACTGAAGACAATGCAAAGATAAACTGGACTCACTGTTGGAGAACCGACGGGATGTGCGTCGAGCTGACCACGTGGAGGCAGCTGTTGAGCCATTTCTTGAGCACGACGGACAGATTGATCGCGTTCGTGATGCTGAACTGCGAGTCGACCTTCTCCAGCACTTTGAGGATGTTGGGGTCGATGTACTGGTACTCTTCCGCGCCGATCAGATGGGCGGAGCTGCTGTTGGCACTTCCGGAGGTGCTGCTGTGGGATGGAAGTCCTCCGCCAGCCGCTACTGTTCTTGTAGGCGAGCCACCACCCTTGGCCATGGACAGCGACAGAGCTATCTGAAGCTGCTTCACATCGGACGGACTCTTGTACGAGTACTCGCTGTGGACCTCGGACGCGTCGTCTCGGTTGTTGGCTTCGTTCATGTGCTGCAACGCCTCCATCTCGGCCCTTAGGCGCTTGATCTTCTTCTCCTGGTTGGCCGCCAGGGCTTTGTCTTCGACATGGCGAGCCTCCAGGACCTACACGCGGGTAGTTTGATACACAGAAGATGGTTAACATTGCAATAGAGGACGAAGAACCCAAGAAGAGCTCCAGTAATCCAATTGCATACCCTCAGCTTTCGCTGGAACTCCTGGTTCTCCCTCGCCAGCGCCTGCAGCGCGGCCTGGATCGACCCCGTGTGGTTGTCCGGACTACTCGACTGCTGATGTTCGGTCAGTTTCTGCAGATTGCTGTACACGGACGCGTACCGGTCCGAGAGTTTCTCGAACGAGTGTTTCTGCTGGAGCACGCTCTTCTCAAGCTGCACGACCTTAACCTGAAGCTGCTGCTTCTCAGCAGACACGCACTGGTTCTCTCTCGTGAGCTGCGCGACCTGCTTCTCAAGCGCTTGCCTGAGTTTCAAGTCCCGCGTGATCTCCTTCTCCATCTGGGACAGCCGCTGCTTCAGCGACGCGATCGCGTACTCGTCGTTCGCCTTGTCTTCCAGCTGCTGCTGCTGCAGTTGGTCGACATTGCCCAGGATTCCGTGTTGCGAACTGGTGATCTCAGCCGAGTTGTTGTTGTTGCTCTTATCCTTCCTATCAAGAGCAGGATCCCGCATCAGTGTCCCCGTTCGGATGTTGATGGGCAATGGGATCAGTCGACTGCGCTGCATCGCCACCAAGTGGGGACCAGCGCCATTGGGGTCCGCGGATTTCATCAGATTCCGCTTCTTTGACGAGCTATACACCCCTGCGCTCACAGAGCTGTGCAGCGGGAGGTCGGGGGCCGAGCCAACGCGATTCAGGATGGAGAGCGACGGCGCCGTCTTCAGGGGTGATGACGATGACGCATGTTTCTGCTTTCTCTTCTGCTCGTCTCTCTCAAGCTTGATGTTGTCGTCGCCGCCAAAGTTGCTTTCTTCATGCACGCCCTGTAGGATTGCTCCACTGGAGGAGGATGGTGACAATTGGGTCTCACTCGCTCGTGTTCGTGTGTCATCATGCGAGGTTGGCGACAGCGGAGAGGATGACGCGCTTCTGTCTTTCTTCCTGCTCTTCCTTTTGATACTGGACTGGGAATCAGAGAGCTGCTGCTGCTGCTGCTGCTGCTGCTGGAGGTCATCTCTTGATGGATTCACACTCGCGTACCTACCGGAGGGCGATATAACAGGCTCCTGAATTATGAAGAACGACGTTGACGCGCTCTGCGGCATGCGACTGACTCCGCCACGAGAGTTCTTCGCGTCAGGACCAGCGCTGGCACCACCATCAACACTGCCGCGGCCACTCTTGCTCGTGCGCTTCGTGTCTGCGCTCGTGCGCTGCATCGTCAGATGGAAGGAACGGAATGGGCAGCAAGTTCGCCAGGAAGGTCGGTCCAGTGCCATTGTTTGACATCGTGGAAGTGAAACCGATCCACCATTTTCTAAAGTTATACGACCATCACTCAGGGTACAATCGCCACTCAACGAACTTCATTCAGCTTTGCGCACCGAGCACCATCACTCCCTGACCTGATCGAACACCCGAAAACACAGAAACAGGCATTACGAACAGCACGTTTTCATTTTTTTCAACGAGGTATTGATAAAAGAGCCAAGGCTAATGACAGCCGATGGGTTTAGGCATTCAATGGCTACGCGCTGGGGCATCCGAGCCATTTCTCTTCGACAGGGTCGCACTTCTGGCCGAGGCCTCTCTGGATTTGCATCCTCCGGATCGCGGTGTTCATGGGCGTGTAGGCACAGGAGATCACCTGCATCATATCGTTGTAGCACATTGTCGAGTCATTGTCGTTGCTGCTTTGCGAAGCACTCCCGCTGCTGTTGATGCTTTCCGAGAGCTGCTTGTTTCGAGCGCATTGCCGATACAAGATCCCACCGCAGGCGTTCACGTCCTCTTCTGCAACCGACGCGACCAAGTTGTTGCTCAAATAAGCCAGCGGTGCAGAGCATACGGTCGAGTTGAACTGCTTGAGTAGCAAAGTTGTCTGCTGGCTGCTGTTGGCTGACGCGGCACAGGACGCTAGGTCGCTACAGATCCTCCACGACAAATCGCACGAGCCGACGAACCCGTTGCAGCACACCTCGGCATCCTGCAGCACGAAATGCTTGAGCTTTTGCGGGGACGACAGGTCGGGAAGCTGTACCAAGTTCGTTAGCACCATCAGCTCGAGACGCTCCAACTTCTTCAGCGGACGGAACGATGGGAGCTCTGAGACCGATTCAAGCGCGAACAATGACAAACTCTTGAGATTCAACAGCCCGTCTAGCGGCGGGACGCTTTCCAGATGCGGGTGGTTCGCGAGATGTACAAAAGTGAGCATCGCCATGTCGTCAAACATATCGTCTGGCATGGCAACCAGCGAGGTATCATTAGAGCGACTCTGGATGTTCCTGTGAATCGCGCGTAGGCGTGAGCAAGTATGATCGAGAACACAAAAGAGACAGAACCTCGACGCTACGTACAAGAATTCCAGCTTGGTGAAGGTTTTGGCCCACGAGGGGATCACCTCAGTGCCTGTGTACATCAAGGAGCTTCACAGAGAATCATCGACACGTTAGTGTGGCAACAGGCACTCCTACATAAGAAATGAAGCGAACGTACATGTGCTGGATGCTTGTGCAACTTTGCAGCTCTTCGGGCCACTCGACAAGTCGACGGTTGATCAACTGAAGCACCTTCAGGTCTCCAGACGCAGCGAGCTGCTGGACGATTTCAGTCGCGTTCACAGGATTTATCCATTCTTCGTACGTCTTCGGCGCAGGATCGACGTCGATGAGGACCAAACACGGGCACAAGTTGTCATTCTCTATGCGGTGCGCGTACGCGACGCACTGCGGGTACTCCTGGCACACTGAGCCGGAAGAATCGATACAGCGATGCGTGTAGATCAGCACGGACGCGCTCACGGTGAGGAACGGGAGCATCATGTACTTGGAGACAGATTTCTGAGCCGGCGGCTGGATATTGCTGCTAAAGACAACGCTCGCTGCTTCGTCGTAGAACAGCTTTCTGCGCTGTCGAATGCGCACTTCGATCACGCGCTTGAGTCGGTAGCAGAACGACAGGTTCATGCCCACTCGCAGGATAAAGTCAAGCGCTGTTCTCATGCGGAGCTCGTCAAAGTTGATGAGAAAGAGCGAGATCTGCGACGGATCTGCCATCAAGCGCGCTTGTCGCTCGAACGCCCCTGGCTCCGAGTACTTGATGTACATGAGGAAGCGCTCGCGCTCAAAGTCGAAGTTGTAGTAGCTGTATACCAGGACCGCGAGTGGCGCGATCACTGCGAAGAACAAATCAAAACTGCAACAGGAATCACGCGCGAGAGTCAGTGTGGATACCCTCATTGCATCCTAGCAGGCAGCTACATAGATTTCACACACTTACGCGCTGTCGATGAGGATCTCCTTGAACGCCGAGTGGCGCTCGGACAAAAGAATCGCAACCACACAGGAGAGCGCGTTGATCGCGATGAACGCTGCGTAGCCGTAGCACATGATTACGGGAAAGCCCGACTCGAGGATGTTCTGGAGCGAGATGATCTGCAGGATCATGTCGATCGCCTTGAGCCACGTGTTCTGCATGTATAATAGTTAGTAGCACGAGGTTAGCAGGACCATTTCCAGCAAAGTAGTTCAACAACAAGCATTTCCGGACCCAGAACTTGCGCCGCTGGCCCTGGAACCCCGTGAGATCCGTCCAGAACTCGAGGATCTGCTGCTGATTGGTGCCTTCTCGAACCAGCACGCGCGTGATCCGTGCCAGGTACGCGTTGCTGTTGGAGTCGGGCAAGTCTTGGTTCTGCCACCGCGTCATCTTGAGGAGCGCGTACGCGTACCCTACAAGCACAAGTCCAAGCCCCACCGCTGCGAGCGTGATCTGTGATATGCCGGGATCGATGATGAGCCAAAATGTCCCATTGTCGAACTCTGCAGTGTTCATCAGGTAGTTGGCCGTCGCATTCGGAGCAACGTTCAGAACGAGCAGCAATGCCGTCCACGTGATCGAGACGCCCACAATCAACAACATCGGAACGCCCAGGACTCCAAAGTTCTGGAGGAAGGTGAGTTGACGCCGTCGTGGAGCTGCATGACTATCGCCATCTCGCTTTCCTAAGCCTACGCTCGGGTCTCTGGGACCATTCAGAGCCTGCGGCACGAGGGGGAACACCGCGCTCTTCGCCTTCTTGAACGACGCGCCAAACATGGTTCGCCATGTCGCAGAGTCCAGGCGCGCGCCAGGGTAGGCGCTGGGGCGAACGACCGGGATCTTCCTGTGCTTTGGCATCCTTGGGTGATAAGTAGCCCAAGCAGTGCTGATGTGACCGCGAACACACTCGTGCAGGTGCTCAAGCCCTCGTGATGACGACGGTGATGTGAGAAGCGAAATGAGCTGCCTCAAGGCGCTTGCTTGCTGCTGGTGAGTTGGCTCGCGTTCTGGCTTAGAATAGCAGCGAGCGACGCATTTCCGTATTTATAGTGGAGCGAGTACGAGATTGTGTTGTCACGCACACACAGCACGAGGTCATTGAGATCCATCTCGTCTCTTCACTATCCGGATATACCATGGAGGGCGAAGATTCCGATCTACGTCTTGGTGAACACTTTACCGAAAGAGGGTTTGAATAACAGCTTTCTGAGGTTTGCCTTCCACGCACTTTGTCAGGCCTTGCAGCCGAGCCACGCTTCTTCCTCTGGGTCGCAGGGCTTGCCCAGATGCCGCAGGATTTCCTGTCTCCGCGCTCGCTCGTTCACCTCTAGCGGCGTGCAACTGATCGGTTCGATGCCTTGGCTGTAGCACATGAAGGGCGTGTTGGAGCCGGGAGCGCGGCACTCTCGGTACATCACCCCATCGCACGCGTCGATGCTTTCTTTCGATGGTCCAGTGAACGGCGCAAGCGTCATCGGCGGCTCACGGCAGATCGACGCGTAGATGCCATCGAGCCACTTGTGCTCTGCAAAGCTGCTGTCCTTCGTGCACGCTGCTCCATCATCTGCACAGAACGGCTGGGAGAGATCGCACGCACCGTAGAACCCATTACAGCAGGCTTGCGCCTGTTCAAACACGAACAGCGACAGCTGCGACGGCGCTGGAAGCGCCGGGATCGCCTTCACGCGAGGAATCATGAAGAGCGTCGCGCGCTTGAGCTCGTGCAGTTGCTGTAAAGATGGGATCTCCAGCAGTGAGGGCAGGATCACCAGCAGCATATTCTTCAGATTCACCAGCTCATCGAGCGCTGGAAGCTTTGCGAGACTCCAGTGGTTGCCGAGGTGCAGGTATGTCAACGAGCCCATTGATGCGAACAAATTGGTAGGTAGGCTGACCAGGTTGGTGTCCAGAGATCGCCCTTCAATGTGCCTACAAGCCACCAACGTGAAGGTTTGAGTAAGCAACTGGTAAGAGAACGAGCGGAGGTATACGGGAGCTAGACACGCACATGTATTCGAGTTTCGTGAATCTTGCAGCCCAAGTGGGTATCGTTTCGATTCCAACGTGTATGAGCGACCTGGATGAGCAAAATTGTCAGATCACAGCAGCCATTTTCCAAAGACTAAGCCACATAAATCACACCACGATTGTACTCACAGGTGGCGCATATTGGAACATCTTTGTAGCTCTTCGGGCAATACCAGAAGCCTCCGATTCACCAATTGAAGGACCTTCAAATCACCAGACGCCGCGAGTGTCTTCACCAACTGGGTCGCATCTCGAAGGTTCACCCACTCAGAGTACGACTTCGGGATGTGATCCACATCGACGAGCGCGATGCATGGACACAAACCTCGAGAGTTGAGGCGATGGACGTGAGCGACACACTCCGGGTACAGCGCGCACGCTGAGCTGGACGCGCAGATGGACACGTGCGTGAACACCACCGCGAAGACCGCGAACGCCACAAATGGGATCGCTGTAAACCGAGGCACTTGGATCTGCGTCATCGTGACAAAGTTGGTCTGCCGGCGCGGGTACAAAGCTCGTCGGCGCTGGCGGATGCGGACCTCGATCACGCGCTTGAGACGGTAGCAGAACGAGAGGTTCATGCCGATTCGCACAGCGAATTGGACGAACGAGTGCATGATGAGCGCGTCCAGCGTGATGCTGCAGGGGATGATCTCCGACGGGTCCGACATCATCCGCGCCTGGCGCTCGAGCGTCCCCGGGAGGTAAAACTCGGCGTTGACCAAGAAGCGCTCGCGATCAATGCCGATCGTGTAGTAGCTATACACGAGCGATACCAAGGGGGCCACCACTGCGAACATCATGTCGAATCTGCAACGTGCAACAGGTGAGAGCCTTGTATCTACTGAGCGCTTAAAAGTTGTTAATGACACTTGCTTACATAGTGTCGATGAGCACCTCTGTGAACGCTGAGACGTGCGTTCGAAACAGGATCGTCGTCGCGAACGAGCAGGCGCTCAGAGCGATCAACGCCGCGTACAAATACGTCAGCGTGACTGGGAAACCGGACTGAAGGAGCTTCAGGAGCGTCAGCATTTGCAAGACGCCGTCGACGGTTTTCAGCCATGCGTTCTAGAGTGAAGCACACATTGATCAGATGTGAGAGACATTGGTGGCAGATAAGGCTTGTAGACCTTCGCTTACCCAGAACTTCCGCTTTGGTCCATAGAACCCCGTGAGCTCGCTCCAGCTAGAGAGCACTCGTTCTTGGAGGTTGGTGTTACCTAGAAGCAGCAGTTGACTCGGTCCGATCGGAGCAGAAGGCTCCCGGAATCTCGGGACAATCATCTTGCAGAGCGAGAAGGCGAAACCAGCGTTCACGATGCCGAGTCCGACGATGTTCAGAGTGAACTGCGTGGCCTCGGGCTCAACGATGAGCCAGAAATCCCCGCCATCCAGATTCGTGGTGTTCATCACGTAGTTCACAGCTTCGTTCGGCGCAACGTTCACGATGAGAAGCCACGAGGTCCACGCCACCGAGACGCTCGTCGCGAGTAGAAGCGGCACGCCGAGTGCGCCGAACGCCTGTCTGAACGAGAGCTGACAGCTAGGTTGGTCACTTGTTTGCTTGACATTTGTTGGAGTTGGGGTGCTCAGAAGACTGGAGTACCGTGGACCAGCCATCACAGGGTTGCTGGTGTTGTTACCAGTGACAAGCGGGACAATCGCAGGTCGCCATCTGCGAGCTCTCGCCGTACTGAAGATCACGCTGAGCTGACTGAGGAAAGTCATGAACGGCGAGCGATTCGACAGGCGGTTGCACCTCGCAAGGTTTACTCTGCAAGCACCACACGCAATCACGCAACGACGGCGATCTGTGTTAGTACTACTCACTGATCGCCGGGGCTCTTGCAGGAATGAAGCACGAGGTGATCGCGACGGTGGAATCAGTTTGTATCGCTTTTGACTATTTCTGTTGCATCCGTGGGTTTCAATTTAGTCATCTCATGCGCAGTCTGCACAGTCACGCCCGCAACAGAGTAGGTTCACTACTGTTAGCAAGGCAGGTCGTGACCGACACTAACACGTCACAGAACCGGAGCGAACATGGTACAACAGCTCCAGGTAATACGCGTTGCGGGGTACTTCGGAAGCAGGTGGCTCTAGCCAGAGTGAGTGCCTTCTTGAAATTTCACGAGAATCAAACTCTACATTTTTTTCAGATTTCTCTCACAAGACATATCAAACTGTTCCGTCCATTACTTACTTCCCGCTCTTCTTCGCTGCGTTGTCGGTAGGTTGCTGATGCAAGCGACGATCGACACTTGCACGACTGGAGTCTCTAGTAGTTCTTAAGGTTTTCGGAGGTTGAAGGGGGAGGTCCTCGCGCCTTAAGCAATACTGAGCGAGTACCGCAGAGCATAGAGCAAGCTTGTGCTCGTAGGAAAGTAGATAGATAGCTATAGCCCAACCTCAG
This sequence comes from Globisporangium viniferum, assembly GCA_023333705.1. Lineage (NCBI taxonomy): Eukaryota > Oomycota > Peronosporomycetes > Pythiales > Pythiaceae > Globisporangium > Globisporangium viniferum. Next base: position 4,242 of record JAASFI010000585.1, on the reverse strand, counting down.
TAAACCCATCACCCTGGACACCCAAGCCACTTCTCTTCAACAGGATCGCACGGGGGACCGCACTTGTGGAGAATCTGCGCCTTCCGCACTTCAATATTTGTCTCCCCCGTCGTGCACGCGATGACCTTCATGTGGTCGTTGTAGCACGTTGAACGTTGTGTGTTCGAGTCGCCGCCTGACGAAGCACCAGACTGGGTCTTGTTGCATTGACGATACATGACTCCGCCGCCCATGTCGACATCCGCTTTGCTCAGACCAGCCAATGGACCGAGAGTAGGAGAGCTGCTGGTGTTGGACGACCCAGCTGAGCTTGCGCTTGGTCCGTTGCTCATGGCCATTTGGCATATGCCGCTGCTGAACTCGTCGACAATACGCTGCCACTCAGCGTCCAATCCTGCACCAGAGCCACTGCCAGCACACACAGCCCCGCTGCAGCTTGAGGGGTTACATGCACCAAGAACTCCATTGCAGCACTGCTTCACACCGTCGATCACGAAATAGGAGAGCTTGCGCAGCGATCCAACGCTCAGTATCTGCTCCAGACTGTCGAGCACCAGGATCTCTAGTCGCTCGAGACTCTTCAGCGGCTCAAGCGAAGGCAGTTCCTTCAATGCACTGAGAACTGCCACCGATAGGCTCTTGAGGTTTGACAGCCCTTGAAAAGACGGAAGAACTTCCAGAACGCTGTGCTGTCCAAAATGGACGGAGGTCAGCAGAGGCATCTTGGAGAATAGGTCTTCAGGTAAATCGGCCAGGTTTTTCGAGCTCGGCTTGCCTTCGATATTGCTTCCCGAGGCAGCAAATACAGTAGACAGACCGGTTAGCCCCACGGATGAAGAGCGTAAGCGAGGATGAATACAGACAGGTGTACACAGTAGACTTACAGGAACTCCAGCTTCTCTAGGTCTTTCGCCCACGAAGGAATGACTTCGGTGGACGTGAAAATCAGCGATCTAGAGTGCACCAATGCAGGAATGGTGAGTTCGTAACTATAGGATTTCGCCTCAGAATCACACACTTCATTCGAGTAGTCCGTCGAACTTACATGTGCGCAAGGTTCTTGCACCTCCGAAGCTCTTCGGATAGCTCTATCAGCTGCCGATTGACGATCTGGAGCACGCGGAGGTCACCAGAGGCCGCCAAAAATTTGACCTTCGGAGTTGCGTCGGGCGGGTTGATCCACTCTTCGTAGGTTTTCGGGGCTTTCTCGATGTCAATGAGCGCGAGGCATGGGCAAAACTTGGAGCTCGTGAGCCGATGCGTGTACGCCACACACTCTGGAAATGGGTTGCATGCTGCCCCAGAAATTACAGCACAGGCGTGAGCGTAGGCCAACACACTACAAGAGAACCCAAGGAACGGCACGACCATCCACGTCGGTACTCGGTGCTGATGGACAGTTGTGGTTTCTGGGTCTCGATGCCCTCGAGAGTGCTTGGTACTCTGCTGGATCTTCACTTCAATTACATGCTTGAGCCGGTAGCAGAACGACAAGTTCATTCCGATGCGAAGAGCAAAATCCAGCGCATCCCAGATCCGCAGACCGTTGAAGCTCAGGAGGAACGTCGTCACTTAAATCGGGTCTGCCATCAGACGAGCTTGCCGCTCGAACGCGCCGGGCCGTATCAGTTCGAGGTTGATTAGGAGCGCCTCGCGGTCGAAGTCGAAGTTAAAGTAGCTGTACAGCAGTAGAATGATCGGAGCACCGACCGCCATGACCATGTCGAACCTGATTCAGACAGACAACCCCGTTAGATGATGGCCAGCACCAGCAACTTCCTAAATTCATCACAGGGTCCTCGTACATCGTATCAATGAGGACTTCGCCAAATGCCGACAGCTTGTCGTGCATGAAGACAGCAAACACGCACGAGAGCGAATTGGGCGCCACGAGAGACGCGTACGTGTACCCCAAGACGTCAGGGAAGCCCGCTTCGAGGATCTGATAGAGCGTGACCGTCTGGAACACAAAGTTGACGGTCTTGAGCCAGAGGTTCTGCACAGATAAACACGCGGAAGAAACGCGATTACGTCCGTCAAAGGAAGCCCGCACTCAGTAGACCAGGCGAGACGTTAGAACACAAGAGACTCCCGTACCTACAGCTTCCGGTTCTCTCCTTCAAACCCCGTGAGTTTGCGCCAACCCGATAGAAAATGCTGTTGGTATGCACTCCCCTCCCTTACCAGCATTCGAGTGAACCTCGAGCCAATGGCGTTGGGGGTGAACGTTCTGTTCCGCCAGATGGTCATCTTGAGCAGCACAGACACATAGCATATCAGCACGAGACCAAAGCCAAAGAGCGTGAACCTGAGCACCACTGGATCCGGATCGATGATGAGCCAGAACGCGCCGTGTCGAATTCGGAGGTGTCCATTAGTGCGCTCGCTGTATCATTCGGCGCGAAGTTGAGCGCAGCCAGCCACACTGTCCAGGCTGTGGACATGGCGGCCACACACACCAGCGGCGGCTCAAGGAGACCAAACGCCTGGATGAATGTCACACCGGCCGACCGTGTTTGCGCAGATCTCAGACTGCCGTTGTCGCCTCTACTACGTTCGCTTCCTTGTCGTTGACCGACTAGCTGCGGTCCCTTTGATTGCAACTGAGGCGAACAAGGAGCGATGGAGACTATCTCTGAAGCTTGGGCTCGTCGGGCGAAGCTGGCGAGTGCGATCCACGGCGATCTATACCACGCTGCGCTCTCCGTGGAACGTCGTTGGATCGGGATAGAGGGAGCGACTCGCGAGCCCATTTCAGAGCGCGCGCGCGTGAGAGAAAGCGAGCGAGTTTCGATGTTTGAGGCGGGCAAGGAACGAGTGCACAATACCAAGCTGGACAAGCTGGGCAGCACCTGCTCGGCCTTCAAACGGGCGCAAAAAAAGTGCTCGACTTCAGATGGCTGACCGTTGCTTCTAAAACAAGCGCTTTAGCTGAAGTTGACCTTGAAATAGTGATCTGAGCAGAACTTCTTGCCCACTGGGGGGTCGACCACCTTCAGCATCACCAGTGCCGGCGACGAGCAGAACCCATTTGAGTGGGTGGGTGTGGGACTTGGCAGGGGAGCGAAACTTGGCAGCTGTTCGACATTGGGCAGCATGAGGATCTTCAGTCGCTCGAGAGGAATAGGTGGCTTGAACAACAGAATCGTTTGCACGGATTCCAGACCGGCAAGCGTCACAGTCTTGAGATTCGCCAGCCCTTCAAACGGAAGCAATGTCTTGAGGGAAAGATGCATCTCCAGGTAAAGCGACGTCAGCAGCCGCATCTTAGAGAACAAGTCTTCCGGAGGTCTCACCAGGTTCACTGCGCCGGGTTTCCCAGCAATATGTCTCAATCAGAACAGAGATAGATAGATAACATACTAACCATGAGAAAAAGTCAGTGTGTGACTATATAGGAGAGTCACTTGTGACAAGCAGTTAGGACTCACAGGAACTCGAACTTCTCTAGACATTTTGCCAACGAGGGGGTCTCTTGGAAGGGCGTTTGTGTCAAAGCCCTGGGTTTCACACATAACAGCTTTCTCAGTGGACCATGTATCCATTCAATTACGGACTCAGCCCGCCAAAAATTTACATGTGCCTCAAGCTCGTGCACCGCGACAGCTTCTGACACACGAGTGTCTCGTTCACTTATTTGTCGACTGTATGTGCTGGGATCCAAGAAAACGAATCAACTTGATCGCGATTTTCATGTCGCCCCTTCTCTGAAGCTCGGAATGAGATGAGGAGGACTTGGAAACGCCGAAACATAAGCCCTAGCAACCGATGGGTCCCAGCAACATGCCACTCAAGGTGCGAACAAAAGGTATAGGATCCCGAGCCTCAGTTTCACACTCGAAGGCGCTAAAACACGTTATATCTCAAGAAACTATTTCGAACTCGATGGCGCCCGGATTCCATGGTTCGATTTATGCGACAGCTACATACACATCCAAAGACCAGCAAAGTCAGGCGTCTTGACGAGCTTCGCTGGTGTCGTCGTCGCTTGACTTCACTGCTGCTACTGCTACTAAAACTGCTGCTGCTATTACTACTACTCCTACTACTACTACTGCTGCTACTGCTGCTGGGATCAACGGAGAACTTCGAGTCGATCCATTGCACAACAGCTCAGTGCCCATTTCTAATCATGAAACCCGCGGCGACATCCAAATTCTGAAGTATGTATCGCCCATACGCATTTATCCACTGCAGCACCTGCAGCTGTCCAAACGCGGCGGCCTCGTTCCATAGGTTGAG
>JAASFI010000584.1:0-22706 GCA_023333705.1 Globisporangium viniferum | reverse complement strand
CCGAGACATCAACGCCAGTAAGAACACCTTCATTAAGAACGTCAGTCGCTTGCTAGGATCGGCTAGCGAAGGGATCGGTGAGCCTGCACCGCGGAGACCTGTCAGCTACATGCTGGCGACATAGGCCCAAAAATACAGGCGCCTGAGTAAAATGGAATCAGATGTTAGAATAATGCCCCTGGTGTATTATTATAGAACACGCTGAATAGAAGATACTCTTCGAAAAGAAGTCGATTTTCATGAAGAGCGAATGGAAGTTGATGTGGATATTGCTTCAGACATGTTTGCTTTTCTGGTTGATTTGCTATTGTAGTGGTTTTAATGGATTGTGATTTTAAATATACTAGGGAGAGAGAGGGGAGCGCGCACTGCAGCGCATGAGGCGTCACGACAGCGAAAGAAGATGATCGTCTCGCCGACCCTCGCCGAAATGGTCGATGCCCGCTGAGTGAGCGAATCGGAAATCTTTGTTGATGCTGATGGATGACGCTGACGAGAAGATTCAGCTGGCAAATACATCGAAGACGCCGGTCCTATTCGCAACGCTTTCGTTTCCAGGCTGCATTCGCTTCGAAGTGCATCAACTCCGCTCCTTGATGGAGCATATTGGTGTTCTCCACGTCGCAATCGGAGTCTTCATCCCGCCCACGCTTGACGCGCAATCCCCAACTTTGTCTTCGCTTCTCAAGCTGCCGCGGGTGAGAAGGGAAGTCGATGCCGTAATATTTACCACCACATAGTATCTGCTGAGCCTGCATTGAAAAAAAAGAATGGGCGAGCACATTAACAACAGTCTTCGTGAATTCAGAAGTGCATGATTCTGGAACTTACCTCTTTCTTGAAGAGTGCTGGATTTGCGTGCAGCTTCTCGGCAGCCGCAGGGTTTAAGACATAATCAATGCCAGGCTCCAAGAAAATGAGCTGCATCAATCAGCACCGACATATTCAAATCGTTAGTCAGTGTACGTGAGCATTATCGTGTGAAGAAAAGAGCATTGCTTCTTACCTGCAGTCCGAGAAGAACAGTGTTGATACTCAAGACCGGGCGCCAGTCTTTTCCCAGGATAGGCATCATCACTTTGCCATTTGTCACGTCGATGTTTGGATGCCACACTCTGCATAAGATGCACACAAAACGCATGAGTGAGTCTAGTCTCATAGCATGGTCGAATGACTTGCAGATCCACCCTCACCTCGTCAAACAGGTAACACTTGGAGCTGTAGTACCAAATCAAAGGAAGAAGATGCATCAATATGTGAGTTTCCAAGCGTCGCACAATACCTAATCGAATTGAGAGGGTCAACTTCACAAAAACAAATCATACCGTGGAACGGGTAGGTCTTCGGGATCTCGACAAAGAACGTGAAGTCGCCGTTCGCGTACGGCCCCGCCACATCAGCGATCGAGATCGTGAAGATCAGTCGCAGCATGTTGTCCGCGCCATCGGGGAAGTCCACTCGCGTCTTCGCTTGGCTGCACGTGAACTTCGCTTTCGCCAACTGGATTCAACCGTAAGATATAAAAGCGAAACACACGCATAACGACATACATAACGACACACCATTAGTAAGTGAACAGTACGCCACCTATCTCAACATGCGCGAACTCAATAATAACAAAGCATACCTCGTTCACGTCCTTTCGCACACGGAGCGCCGCAAAGTCCGACCGCATGTACATCTCTCGATCTGCTCGTCTCCGTCTGGTGCTGTGTGTTCCCAGTCTCTTCAAACGCTATAGATGAGCTCTCTTGTTTTCCAAGAGACAGGTAGCGTCGACTTGCGTGGTGTGTGCCTTGTGATCGATCCAACAGCACAAAGCTCGATCGATCGATAGACTAACTCACTGGTGTGCACGCGCGCGCGAGTGTGTGAATGAGTGAGTGAGAGGGTGTGTAGTCGAGAGCACGAGAGCAGAGGGGGTTGGCTGACTGTGTGAAGTCTGACTGCTGGGGTGGATCTGCCTGCGCGTCTGTGTGATTGATTGTGTGCTGCGCTTCCCTTCCCTTCTCGCTTTTTACTGCAACAAACGCGTTGTTGTTGCGTCTTCTTCCGCACTTTGCTGAGCGATGCTTTTTCTTTCGAGGAAAGAGCGAGGTGGGAACTTCCGAGCCATTTTGTTGGGTGAGATTTATAACAGCAAATTTGAGCCAATGCGTCGCTTTAGAGGCTGGTTTGGATGTGCAATTTCCTATGTTTCGGTCTGCGTCAGAAGCAAATTCCACAACAAGGTGTAAATTTGTTTTCATTATGGGATTATTGACGACAATGACACTCTCCCAACCCTTTTCTATAAGCTTTCTCAACAGTTTGCCTTGTTTTGTATAAATATCGCTAGTTGACGACGTCAAACGATAAATGAGAAAGCCGCTTCCATTTTGCTGTGGCTTTCAACACACAAGAAAGGAACGCCAAGAAAGAAGCTAACGCGCGTGAAGCCATCACTATCCCTATCTCCATCTCTTTGCTCTCCCTCGCTCCATCTGCACACTCGACCACCGACAGGATGCCGCCCAGTGAGAGCGGCGCCGTGCTCGCGAACTCCGCGACGTCCGTGACGTCGGCGGCAGCGCTCCGCGCGAAGCCGCTGCTGCACTACAAGGATCTCGGGCTCAACACGCAGAGCCGCAAGGTCAAGTTCACGTGCGTGCACGCGTCCGAGAATTTCCTCGCATGCGGGTACGTTGCAGCTTGATATCGTGCGTGTATGCTATTATGCGGTATATGTTGGTATTAAACGCAACAACTGTCGCTGCTGTTGTCGCTGCTGTAGAACGAATGCAGGTAGCGTGTATCTCTACGCGACGACGGTGGCTCGAGCCGACGCGAGCGAGTCGCGCGCGAGGACCAAGTACCACCTGGTGAAGATGATCACACCGCCGAGCAACGACCGCGTGGGCGTGGCGTGTTTGAGCATCTGTCCGATGCAGAAGCACCTCGTGGTCGGCACGCTGCGCGGCGTCGTGTACGGGCTGCAGCTCTCGGACTACAACAAGATCGGCGAGAAAGTGGAGTTCTCGCATGATTTCCATGCTGTAAGTCTTATGGACTGGATCGCATATTGTGTGCGTACCGATATAGGTTGAAGCGAGCGCACTCACGAATGTTCTGTGTTTTGTGACTGATGTCAATATCAGGGATTCCCGGTCACGTGCTTTTTGTGGGACAAACTCGGTCACCGGCTGTTCTCAGCGTGCAATGCGGGGCTTGTGTGTCAAACTGTGATTCGAGCGGGTATGTCTGCAATCTTTGGGAGCGCTGATACCGAATTGCTGCTGAAGGAAGAGACAGGTATCGTTCAGGTGCGTTTGCGTAAATGTGATGATGTTGGTGATTGCCATTCGCATTTGATGCACGGTTGGTTCTCAGTCAAAAGAGGTTTCTAAATCGATTTTTTTCTCTTTTTGCCGAATTATGCAGTTGGATATGGCAAAGTACGGCCGTTCGGATGTGCTGCTCGTGTCGTCTCAGCTGCGTGTTCTGCTGCTGAATCTCACGTCGAGTGGCGGAAGTGCAGTGCAGGTGAGTAGCTGCTCATCTGATTTCCAATTTCACCTCTGCGTCTCCTAATTCAAGTGTGGCGACATTTAGATTGGCACGAAAGCGCGACAAGGAAGCTACGGCGCGTGCTTCTTTACGAAATACGACGAAGATTCGATCGACCCAGCGAAGAGGCAGGAGAACATGGTGTTTTCGTCTCGCCCTGGTCGTCGAGTGTGGATCGCAGACCCGCAAACCGGGACTGTGTCGTCTACCATCAAGTTCTCGCTGTCGAAGAATCCGGCTTCGTTCATCCAGAGTCCAGAATGCACATTGGAAGAAGGTAAACTTGAAAGATACTAGCGATTAGGCTTGTTGGGGGTGATAACGCAACACTGACATATTTGTGTTTCATCAACCATGCAGGAATCCAGCCGCGCAATCTCACAATCAACAAGCTCAGCCTTTTTCAGTTCATTCAAGAGCCTCCTTTCGTGTCCGAAGAGTACAAGGCACGGAGCAAAACGCTCCTTGTGAGTTGGAATATCGGCTCGAGTGTTCTCTTCTTTCTCGACCCGATTGCAGTGGAAATCGTGGAGTGGCACCTTGATCTTGGTATCATCCACGACCTAAAGGTAAGGCTCCGAATGGTGTTTGTATTGTTTCGCTTTCTCAGTCACCGACCGCATCTGACGTCGTCGCTGTTCTCTATTTCCCCTTTCGCAGATTATGAACGAGTCCACACTTGTGATTCTGCACGGGGAAAGCCCAAAGGTGTCGATGATTCAATCATGCTCCGTGCGCCAGTTTTTGGACATTTACGGTGCAAATGATGTCAAGAAATCTGTCCAGGTATGTCACGCTTTGGTAACTGCTCGCTGCGCAAAGACTGGTGTTTACGCTAACTTTTTTTACCATTAAATGTCTGATAGCTGGTAATTGAGTTCAACATGAGCGACGTAAGTATTATCGAAGTCCTGCGAACGGAGTGGATAAAGCTTTCAGGTGAATCTCAAGATCCAGAAGACGCAAAGCTTTCTGAAACGCTCGACGCGCTGTACGAGAACGCCAAATTGTTGGAGGAGCAGCACATGTCGGCGAACGAGATCGAGTCGTCGAAATTGGGAACCCAGCCTCTTCAGGTGATCTTCAAGCATCGACCTCAGCAGCAAGGAAGTTACCCGTCAGATTCGCCAGTACCATCTTCCGCCTCGATCGAGGAAAAATCTGTCACTTTGGCGACCGGGAGCACTCTCCACAAACAAGTCGAGTACTTCGACGTCCTCGCCCCATCCTTCCAATCGTACTCGAAGAGCATTTACACACCGGATGGTTCAACTATTGAAGCGTGCATGGTGGACATCAACGAGCTTCCGCGCAACATGCCTGTTGTTCGAGATGATTATCGAGAATCGTTTCTGGAAGAGGTGATGGAGGAAGTCAAGAAATTCGAGCAAAGCCGAAGCGAAGACAACATGAACTTGCTGCCCGCGCTGAATCTCAAGGGGAACTCGATCGCCGCGGCGAAGGCGTTCTCGACGTATCTCCCGAGCACGAGCATGCTCACAAGCTTGATGGATCCGTCCGCAATTTCTCAGCACCTTGGACGAGCGCAGATGTCAAGTATGTTCGGCGAGTACTCAGATGTGGATGAACCGATTGTCATCGACCCAGATCCTCGTCTGCTGCGGAGAACCTACACGCGTCCGGTAATGCAAGGTGCTGATACGTCCCATGAGTACTCTGTGCTACGCATTGCGATGTCATCAAAAGGAGAGGTGGACGACGGGAACCTGGACACTGAAGTGCTTCTTGAAGCTATCTCGATGGATATTTGGGACACCAACCTCAAGTATACGTCGAATCTCCCGCTGGACCAGCAGTTTGATCTCCCAGAAGAAGCTGACGGGAAAGCATTGTCCAGTGAACGTACCTCTGAAAACGAGAAGAAGAGCACCACACACACTGCCCAGACGCGTCCTCAGAACAAGCATCTTGATATCACAGTTCGCGACGCAAAGAATCTCCAAAAAGACTCGATGAAGACGAAAGCAGAGGTGATCCGGGATCTGAGACTGCAGCCTCCAGTCATTTCTGCCGTGCAGACGTTGAATGGAGGAGGAACTCAAAACGGATTTCCGCTCGAGCGCCAGAATTCCGTGTCTCCGAATCCATCGCGTGCAGCTCAGCGTGCGTTGCAGAAGTTTATCGGCGCAACACCGAGCTGTGAAATTACACGGAAGTGCATGGTTGGTGGGCATTTGGCTCTCTCGCCAGAGCTGGAGCCTGTCCTCAAGCGCGAGGTGGTGGAGTTAAGTGCAGAGTTACACTCTGCTGCGGCAACAGCAGAGAAGACGAAGAAGCTGGCGCAACGATTATGGCCAGCTGCGGGGATTACACGAGTGTGTGCGTGCTTGACGAGCTTGTATTTGTTCCAGGGCGATCTATCTCAAGTCCAGACCACGATCGACTTGTGGTTAAGTTGCTTTGATCCAACTGCGAAGCCGGTTGAGCAAGGCTTGAGTCCGTCTGCAAAGAAAGCGAACAATGGCGTGAGGAAATCTCTGGCTGCATCAGGGTTTGCTCGTGGCGAGGCGTTGGTGGATGGAGATGGGCTGCCGCTAACCCGAGGAGATTGGAATCTAGTGCGAGTGATGGTGTCGATCTATTTCGCAATCAGTGCTGCGGGCAACAGACTCCACGTTCGCCCAACAAACTCCGAGTCGCAGTCAGGTGGCGCTGGCAGGAGTAAGTTGTACGCCCACGAGATGGGCATTGCCCTCGATCTTGAGGAACGCTTCAATTGGGCGGACGACGCTGCAGACGACGCATCCAAGAACCAGATGCTGGCAGCGCCTCGACTTTGGACTTCGGATGAAACGGAGGCGTTCGTGAACAAGTACGGAGCGTATTTAAACCCAGAGCTGGCGGCGGAGGTCTGTAACCTGCGGTTGTTCTCCAACGCGCTGAATCTGGTGCTGGACCGCGCTGTGTCGAGCCCCGAGATGTCCGATGCGTGCGATGAAATTGTCAACTGGATCGCCGAGAAGGACATCCCGAGAGCCATCAGTGCGCTTCGAGAGCGCGACTCGAACTGCATCCTGTTGCATTTGCTGGACGTGCTGCTGAAGAAATGTCCGCAGGATGCGATCGAGATCTGCGTCGAAAAGTACCCGGTGCTGTATCCGTGGAACGTGGAGCGATCTCTGTTTGGCGCGAAGATCGACTGGAACGATCAACAAGAAAAGGGTGAGTTATTCAAACCAGAGATCGTTGCGCAGACGTCCAAGTACTTCCGTTACCTGGCTCGACTATTGGAAGAGAAAGGAGCTGAAGCGGGGAAAGACACGTTGATCGTGAACCGGTGTCTGCAGCTGTGTTTTGGCGGTGCCAAGGTCGTGGGGAAGTTCTTCGAAGAAAACAACCGCAGTGGTCTTGCGTCGTGGGTGGCGTCGATCGTCCGCCAACCGGGAAAGTTCCACTTTGATCACGCCATGTGCTGGACGCTTTTCACCAAGAACCATTTGCTGGAAGGATTGCTGGAGCTCTCGCTGCTTTCGTTGAAGAGTGAGGCCACACGAGCGCGAGGCTTTACCGAACTGCACGAGTTGGTGGCGATCATCGTGCAAAAGAAGCAGCTGCGAGCGCTCGAGAGTGTGTTTCAAAAGGTCTCAAAACTGGAAGCGAGCCACAACATGGAAGAAATCTTGCTCAAAGTGCTGCGCCAGATCGAGAAGTGCGTCTCGATCGAGAGTCGCAACGAGGAGCTGAGCTCCACAGTGATCTACGCGCTGCTCAACTGCGTCACGCTGCAGTACGGCATGCACCTGCTGTCGCGCTACCCGCTGCTTTTCGCTGCGACGCCGCTGTCGATGTACCACACGATCGTCGAGAACCACGTGCTCACGAGTCGGCAGATGCACGAAGTGAACCAGATGCTCGAGGTCGTGGACACACACGTCTGGTCGTCGTACAAAGACGCGTCATCCGCGTCGTCCTCCTCAGCGTCCGGTGACGGTGGAATTTCGTTTGCACCGCAGATTTCGGCGATTCTGCAGCTGGAGACTGGCGCTTTACGCCCTGGGATCGACGATAAGAGCTTCGAGATGTGGAAAGCAAAGTGCGCGCAGTACGAACAAGAGACCCGTGAGTACCAGGAGCACAATCTGGACAGCAATCTGGTGAGAAGTGGAGAAAGCACCAAGCCTGTGGTTCTCTCTCCGTTGAAGAACAGTAATACACTGGCGTGCCGATCGTTCGAGTACCGCAACAGCGACTGGGGCGGCGAGGTGCAGCTCCACGACTCGACGTGTGCGGCGTGCGAGCTTCCTGTTGTGATCATCGCAGACGGTGAGTTGTGCTTTGCTTGTTGTTTCTTGTGGGATTGCGGGTTGAGTACGGTGAACTGACTCATAAACTTGCTGCGTTGTGGTCTTTCGAAAACAGACAACGCCAATCTAGAGGTCCTCCTGCTCCCCTGCGGCCACGCCTTCCACAGCACGTGTCTCGACGATGACAGCTGCCCGATGTGTCTCGAAGACAACCTGGAGACGCTCGATTGGTATTGAAAGTGTTGAAGCTTTGGTATGTCCATAATTTTGACAGCGGTAGTTGTGAGTGGCTTAAAGAGTCATTATGTCACGCGAAAGTCGGATTTGCATCTGCGTGGACTCGATGTGTTAAAAAGTGTACGTGGTGTGATTATACAGTATTTTCTCGTTATCTCTATTGTGTATCCGAACCCCCTGAAGTGTTATTTCTTCTGTAGCTGTCCACTATCGACCGTCGTCAAAAAGTCAACATGCTGCAAAAATGCCACGAGCGCCTGCTTCTCGCGCTCATGGAAGTTCTTGTTGTGGCCGCAGTGGAGGGGCAATAAATATCCGAGTTGCGCGTCGCCGCTGCAAATGATGCGTGGCGGGTCAAATCGCTTCGTCTTCTCTCCAGCAGCGTGTTTCCTGGTCTCGTCCAGTACTTTCCAGCGCCGCTGGAGTGAGTCGTACAGGAACTCCACCATGAGCACCAGAAACCCAATGTCAAAGTCAAATTTCGTCGTCGGGTGCTGCTCCACGAGGTCCTGTAGCATCGAGTGTACCTGCGCGATGGTCACGGGAATGATCGCGATTCCCTGGCGCTCGAACGGGTCGACAGAGTACAGATTCCGGCGACTCGGAGCCATGCGTCCGCCCCAAACCAGCAACGACGCCACCCATGCGCGGATCTTGTCGTGCCCACCGCTCTCAGCAGCCTGGAGCAGCGTTTGTCCACAGTAGTCGTCCATGCACGCCACTTGCATCCACACAACTGCGAGAAGTTCTTCCGGGAAATTCACAGCTTCACCCGACAAAATGCTCTGGTGCTCGTTGCCCACGTTGTCGAGGGCATCGTCTGCGTCATCATCGATCTGCAGTTCGTTTCCAGAGCGAACCGAAATGGACACGTGACTGCTACTGACGACAGTGCCTGCCTCCTCACTCTCCTCAACGGCTCGAGCGGCGGCGTTCGTGTCACTCTTCTTCTGGTTGTTGCTATCGCGTTTCGCGGTGTACTGCATCGCGCGCCGTGCGATCGAGAGAATCGCTTCGCTGAATCGGCGCGTCATCTCTTCCGTCAATGGACCGCCAAGCTGAGGTCGACTGTCTGCCTCACTGATGCGACGAACATGTTGGGGTCCTGGCAGTGACCATAGTGGCAGAAGCGAAGCAGGAACCCAGCTTTCTATCAGCGATCGCACGTCTCCAAGCAGCGACTTGGTCTCTTGACCATTTCCCTCCAACACTGCAAGCGACGGGATATCAAAATTCAGCTCGTCCAGCTCGACACGAAGCGCCACGCCAGTCTTGAGAGACGCGCCATCATGGATGATCTCGTCGCACGGGTCCGAGCAGAGCAGTTTCGGGCAAGTCGCGCGCAGGTAGTTGCTGGCGCTGTCTGTTTCCCATCGCGTCAGCAAATTAACTGCTCTGCCCGCCCAGCTTGCCACGAGTCTCTGGGCGAGCGCAGGCAAGTTTGCAAATGTGCGGTCAGCGATCAGCACGTCCACGTCTTTCGAATGGCTCGCAAGATACGTCGCCACCATTCCCTGTGTACGGTAGAGAGAAAAGGAGTCAGCATTACTGTCACCACCAATACCCAGACGTGGCATATTATTGAAGGCAACACAGCACGCAAGTCTTTGACGCACCCCAATGGACTCGCCGTGCACTGCGACCTTCTTGACGCCTCGCTGCATTTTCAAGTACTCGACAATCGCCAGACCGTCCAGGTTGTGCTCGCGAGGCGACGGCTTTCCTGCGTTGCGTCCGTAGCCGCGGTAGTTGTAGATCAACACGTGGCAGTCAAGGTCGGTGTAGAACTTGATCCAGTCCATCTGCAAGTGGTGGAATTCGTACAACCCGCCGTTCGGGTTGCAGATGATCACTGCAGGGCGATCTGCCCCCACGCCGCTCTTTGCAGGAAGGAACATCGAGTCGATCTGGTGGTTCTGGTACCCAGTGATCCACACCTGCTCACCTTTCTGTTAGTGGGAAATCACAACAAACACAGAGAGAGAGAGAACTAGAGTTAGACAATGCATCCATCTCTTAGGTCTCCAATCGAAACGAGCACTCACAAAGCGAACAGACATGTCGGCGCGCATGAGGTCCAGGTTCGTGACCACGTCCACTTCTTTCGGCTTGCGCTGGCAGAGCTGCTTGAGCACCCACGCCACGTCTCTCTTCGTCTAGGGGACATAGTTTTACGGCGCCACAACAATGTTAGTACCGGCCTCCATATCATGGAATTTGTGATCACTACTACAAAATTTCGTCAGCAACACCCTCGCGTACCTCTGTGACTGGGAGCCCCACGAGCCGCACCGCTTCGTGCAGCCGCTGGATCTTCATCAGGAACGCCGGCACGAGCAGCTTCTCGGGCGATTCTTCGCCACTGGACGACGAGCGCGGGCTGCTTCCGAGAAACAGCTGCTGTCGTTTCGCTTCAAAGTCCTTGCCTGATGCTTCACAAAGCTCCGCGCAGGCTCTCGACAACGTATTCGTGTGGAACGCCACGATCTCGCGCAGTACCGAGAGCATGACCGCGCCGTTTGGACCGAGCGTGCAGTCCTTCTCGACCATCTCGAGCGATTTGAGCGTCGGCATCAGCAGTGTGTCCTTGGAGAAGAGAAAGTTTTGGTGCGCCTGCAGGAACCGCAGCCGCTTGTTCGCCCCCAGGTCCTTGTCGCCGAGCACGAACGCGAGCTCGTTCGCGGCCTCGACGAACATGAGCAGCCGGCGCTTCGTGAGTCGCGCGAAGTTCGCTTCTCCATCGCGGACAACGAGGTCCAGTTGACCAGGGTACGCAAGCAGTGACGTCACTTTGCGCAGCCCAAGCACCACTGAGAACAGGAACACGAGCAGCAAGCCCGGCGCTGTGATCACATCCGAGATCACGCCGAGAATGAACCTGCAGCATAGAAGCAAAGGCATTGGTAATCATGCATGTGCACAGTCAGGATCTATATGTTCCAGTATGTACCAGTGAATAAGCGCATGCTGTATAATCCTACCCAATGATAATGAATGCGGTGTTGAGCACGAGGAATGCGGCAAGCGAAGGCAGCGGGTTCTATATATCAAAGATACGCAACAACAGACCTTGTGAGCAAACGCCATGGAACCACTAAGCGATAGAAAGCATCACAAGGCCACGCCATACCAGTACGACCAAGCGCCACGGGAACCAGAGCTGGTGCGCGAGCGATGGCGCGGGACCTGCGTGCGTCTATAACGGGGAGAAGCAAACAACAGCAACAACACGCATCGTTAGCACCCCCTTCAGCATCCCCTGCCAGCAATACGCACACATAGACGCAAAGGGGCATGGAAAGATGACGCACGTGGGTCTGGGGGCCGTGGCTGTGGCCGCATTGGCAGCCATCGTCCGCCGCCATCTCGGGCTGCACGACCGCCACCACCGCCATTCTCTATCACTCTCTCTCTCTCTTTCTGTTCTTGGATGCGAAAATGAGCCCTTTCTTGACAGTGACAATGGTATTTTAAGCTGAACCTTGAACCTGAGCAGCCCTTCCTATAAACTCCAAGTAGCGTTTTTAGGTTGGAGAAAGATCTTTTTCAGCCACTCACCAGTCGGAAAATTCTACATACAGCCAATCAGCGTGCGGAATAAAAGAGCCAAAAAAGCTGTGACTTGTGAACTTGTGAGCTCTCTGTGACGTGTGACAAAAGAGATGATTGGCAAACGGTTGGGTCGATAGATAGATGAATGGAATATGGCGGGGTGTACTTAATGGTTAATGCGGCTGCTGCGGGGTCTTCTTGCCGCGCTTCCCTCTGTTCACAACCAGCCCGACGAGCTTCTTACGCATGTGGCGGTCGATCACAGGGTCGTCGGTCGCGGTCGCGGAGGAAGTAGCGGCCGCAGCGACCGCCAGATCGGCGTCTTCGTCGTTGTGGCCGGCAGCGCCAGCGCCAGCAACGTTGTTGTTGCTGGGGTCCATGGTGTTGTGAGCTCTTCGAATGCTCGAGTGTTTGGGCTCGTCGTGGTGCGCTGGGACGTTGGGCGGTTGACTCGCATTCACGTGGGACTTTGGTCGCACGCGGACGTTCGCCGCGGATGTGTTTGCTGACGACATGCGCAGGATGAAGTGCTCCTCGCTCTCGTGCGGCGCGGGTGCGGGTGCGCGAATGCCGTGCGAGTTCTTGTCGCTGCCATCTAGAGAGCCCGAGCCGAGCGAGGCTTCCGTGCGATGCAGCTCGCGCTCGGCTTTTTCGCGGTTGATCACATCCAGCACGCGGTTCAGCTTCTGCTCGACCATGTGTAGCAGCTCCGCCGTCGGGGTCTCCATCGCGCGGCTGAGCTCATGGTGGTCGTCGTAGTCGAGCGACCCGTGCACTGTGCTGAGCTTGTTCAGGCACTTGAGCATGCACGCGCGGAAGGCGTCCATCATGACGTTCGAGCGGTTGAACTTCTCCGAGAGCGTCGCGGCGTCCTTCTCGATCTCCTTGAGCCGCTCCGAGGTCTGGTCCATCTCCTGGTAGATCGTGCGCGAGTTCACGGCCGAGCCGCGCAGGTTGCCGAGCGTCTCGTTCAGCTGCTTGTGCTTCTCGCGGAGCTTGCGCATGCGCGCGTCCACCAGCGTGTGCTCTTCCTTGAGCGCGCGGAAGGTCTCCTCGCGTCCAACGAACTTGGCGATGATCTTGTCGACGTCGTTCGTGCCCGCCGCCTCGACGATCTTCTTGAACTCGGTCTCGACTGCGAGCAGCTTCCAGTCCGTATCGGAGAGCTCTTCCTGGATCTCGGAGAAGTGCGTCATCTGCGCCGAGGACTCGTGGCGCAGCCGCTTGGACTCTTTCATCTTCATCTCGCCCAGCGCCTCCTGCACGTGCTTCTTGCGCGAGATCTCGCGCTGCTCGAGGATGTCGTACTTGAGCTTGGTCTGCTCGACCGCCTGCTGCATGTCGTCCAGCGCGCGGATGTTCTCCTGCTTGTGCTCCCACCACTCCTCGTAGATGCGCTTATACGCGTTCTCGGCGCTCGATTTATCCTGCCGCGCGGTCAGCAACGCCGCCATGGAGCTCGCGAGCTCGTGGTCGAGCGCCTGCAGCTGCTTCTCCTTCTCGAGCGTGGCTTTCTTCGCGACCAGCGCTTCCTGGGTCAGCCGCTGGATCATGTGGTTGTACACGCCGCGGTCCGCGAGCTCCTCTTCGAGCTTGGACTCGTACAGCTGCAGACACATCACACAATATATAGGTTCTCGATGAGCTCAGGCTCTTACATAAATGAGCTCGGAGGATTGTTACAGGCTGTTAGTCCTTACCGCAGACTTGTTCTCGATGTTCATGGCCTTGGTCTTGACCTGCGCGCCGTCGTAGACGCGGCCGTTAAGCGTCATCGACATGCTCTCCATTTCCTCCTCGAGCTTCTTGATCTCCTGCTCCTTTCGCCAATTGAAGTTCTTGGCCGTGTCGCGCTCCTAGAAAGCAAAACAATAGGGTGAGCAGGTCGATAGACTATCACACTAGAGCCCAGAGCCACTGCTGCTTGCTTACTCGGCGCAGGATGGCGACTTCGTTGACCTCCTTGTCCACAATGTGGGTCTCTTCGCCCACGAGAATACCCATCGAGGACAGAAATGGCTGGACAGACGGTGCCGTGACCTTGCTGCAGTAACCAAACAGCCAGAGGTTGATTAGCACAGGCTCAGCAGAACAAGCAAGCCACCCTCCATCCATTTTCAGCACAAGTGAGACTCACGACTTGACAATTCCTTTGCCGCCGCCTCGGGGCGACAGCAGCGATGCGTTGCCTGCGCCATTTTTCGACTCCGAGCCATTCGGAGGCCCTCCAGCACCGCCACCAGCACCATTCGCGCCGGAGATCCAGCGCTGCCGACCGCCGAAGGTGCCTCGTGAGCGCTCTGTCTGAGACCCGTCGTGCGGCGGGATCTGGATCGTCAGGTCCTCTTCATCGCGGACGTCCATCCTGTAGGCTTCCAGGACTTTGTGTACCACGGCCGAGAGCGTGAGCGCCTTGGCTTGACTTGCCGTTCTTTCTACTTGGGCGATGGCAATGAGCACCGGACACGCATCGATCGCTATCGGCGGTAGTCTAGGTATGTAGGGCTCGAAAGTCTAATTCTGACTCTTGCGTTCACAAACAAACAGAATGAGTGCGTGAATGAGTGGGTCAGAAAGAGAGTGGGGGCGCGTATTTATATACTGGAGTTGGGAGGTGAGCTGTTTCGCTTGGAAGGTTCTATTTGCATGCATGCTCCCTTCCTCGTCCGGTGCTTGCTGCTGTTCAGTGAACTTGTCGTCCGACTGCCCAACGGAGATCGCGATCCCGCCTGCCTGTCGAGCCACCGAGCCTGTTTGCTCGCGAGCGAAGGCGAAATCGGAGAAGCTCTGTGGGAGTTGCTCGATCACAGCACAGACACTATAGTACACGACTTGTTGCATGAGTGAGCAGCGCATCAGGCGCGCGCGGGCCAGAATGAGGAGGGTAGCGAGCTGGATGGACCTAGAGGCCTGTGCCGATACTTGGGGTTTCTCTGGCTCTTGTTGATACGATTACCGCTGTCACATGCAGCTTCTTTTTTCGTACAAGTGGCATGGAGCCCCACCGGGCGATCCCATGGTAGCCTGCAATGTTCTGAGGTTTTGTTTTCAATTGACTTGGAAGTTGTTGAAAAGGCAAGTATGTTGAGGCGATCAGATTGGCTGGAACTGGAAAATTTAAAGAATCGGATTGGCTGAAAGTCGATAAAACCACTTGTCGACCACTGTGATTGGTAGATACGCATTACTCACTTATCACGACAGCAAGCAACCTGACCAGATGAATAATGTTGTGGACGAGCTTCTCGCTTGTTGTGTGGAGAAACGTGTGGCGTGTGAGCAGAGCATTTGTGATACATACCTCGTGTGTGGGTACAGACCGCAGCTCTCGACCTGCCTGCTGCTCTGCACCAAACAAAATGGCTCGCATGCTGTGCGTCCTTCCCTTGCATCACGGCTCATGCTCTGCATAGCTGGTGCACAAACTGCTTCGTCCGCGTGCGTCCACGCATCCTGCGTCCGCTCAATCCATTCCCGGCACCCCAAACGCGGACAGGCTCGGATGAACAGCAGCAAGAACGCAGCCAGCAGATCCGGTAAGCTATCCAGGATCGTGAGTGAACCTTCGTGGCTAATATAACAGCGTGGAGCGATCGATAGCCCCAAACGCCGGCCATTGAAGCAAAAGCAAACATCCAGTTCAGAATACACCACCAGCCATCATCATCATCATCATGTCGCTTTGGCAATTGAGTGACCCTTAGCGACTCTATCGATCGGTATGTTTGTGGTTGGTGGTCTGGGAGCGATCGCGAAACTGAGCGGCTCTATCGAATTGTGGCTCTGGTCCTAGCTGCCGACGCTCGCTCGCTTGGCACTTGGGGTACATTGAGGAAATTGATTGAACTCAAGGACTTCGAGAGCGTTGACCACCAGGTTGCCATACTGCCATCCCACTTTAGCTAATGCGGCCACAGACACCCAGACGTTGGATGTTGGACTTTGGCGTGGCGGGTTGCTTGAAGCAGCAGCAGAGAAACCACACCGCCAATAGCCCCCCAAAAAAGATCCACGAGCTCCGAAAGTGGAAGACTTTTGGGCAAACCAGCAGCAAGGAGTCATTTCGAGCGCCTTGTTTCTGAACACATCGCGTACAGGTGGACTGTGACGACGCGACAACCAAGTTTTTGGTCCGACACAAGCCTCTTATAATGAAATATTGCGGTGGTATAACATAAACATTAAAATATACAGACTTTAAATCTATCACTACAAGTATAAGTCGAGATAAACGCTCGAATCTGTACACATAAATGTATATTATACTTTATAAAGGTAAACAAAACTGGCGTGGGATCACCACTTTTGGACCGCCCGTCATCAACAATTCACACGCACGTTATGCTGCACATTGCTGCGCCACTTCCACCAGAAAGAAAAGTGAAGGAGTTGCCGCGCGCGCGGCGCTATGTGTCGCTTGCTCGCTCGCTCGCCTTGCGCCTTGCGGGAAGCCCACGGGACGACGCCAACGAACGACAGCACACGCGGTCCGCTCGCTCTCCTTCTCCTCCTTCCCTGCGTCCCTTGCCTTCATTCAGCCTCAAGTCACTCACCTGCTTGCTGCCTTCTTCTCCCACCAAGACAGCGGGCGGGCGAGCAGAGCGAGGTCCGCCCTCTTCACGTCAGTCGATCGATCGATCTCATCATCATCCACCACACGCAGAGCACCAGAGCAGTGTGGAAGAGACAGCAGCCACCATCAGCAAGCCATCGGCACAAGCAGCACGAAGTGGACAAGCCCGAGCCAAGCAGTACCTGCACGTCTCTCTCTCTCTCTCTCTCTCTCTCTCTCTCTCTCTTAACAGTCCGCCAATCTTCCACGCGCCGTCCTACGCGTCGGAAGAAGAACAAGAAGAAGAAGTGACGGAGCTTGCCTGTAAGTAATAGCTTCCTATTGCTGTTGCTCTTGCAGTAGCCACCGAGCAACCAGTACGAGCGTGTCGACCATGGACACAGCGAGCACGGCGTCGGGCCCGCAGTTCGTGGGCGAGATCGGCGTCAAGGGCGAGCTCTACATCGCCGTCGACAAGACCGAGTACCACGCGGGCGACACGGTCACAGGCCGGCTCACCGTCAACGTGAGCGAGACCATCCAGTGCGACAGTAAGTACAAGCCGTCTATCTACCTTAGCCCTCTCTATCACTCTGCATGGTGCTGTTCACTAACGTCACGCTCTCTTGCTATTGTTCGTTATAGCGCTGGTGTTCACGATCACGGGCGAGGAGATCGCGCAGTGGACCGAGCGCGGGGACCACCACTCGCGCTACCAGGAGTTCCTCAAGCACGACATCCTCGTGAACGTGCTGCCGAACCCGTACCTGCCCGGCGAGTACCTCTACCCGTTCCAGTACACGCTGCCGGCGGATCTCTCGGGTGTCGTGGACGCGGACTCGCTCTATGGAGACTTCAAGGCGCTCCACGCGACAATCAAGTACACGCTCAAGGCGTCGATCAAGGTCGAGGGGCGGTTCGTCTCGGACTTGGAGTCCACGCACAGCCTCGTGGTGCGTGAGAAGCCCAAGGAGCACGAGCTCGTGTCGCACGGCGTCGAGCGCACGGTCTCCAAGCGCGTGCACTTCCTCGGATGCATCAGCCGCGGCACGTGCCACGTCGCCGCGTCGATGAAGAAGAACGTGCTGGCGCTCGGCGAGAGCGCTCGGATCGACATCTTTGTGAACAACCACACGAGTTCCGCGGGCATCAAGAGCGTCAAGTGCCGGCTGTACCAGGACGTGACGCTCCAGGACTCGAGCGGTATCGACAAGATCTGCTCGCGGCCGCTGCTCCAGGCGAAGTGCGACGGCCCGAGCTCGGGCGAGCTGCTCGAGCGGCCGATCGACATGGTGCTGGCTGGCAAAATGCGCTTCCCGAGCACCAAAGGCAGCTTCCTCGCGTGCTCGTACCGGATTAGCCTCGAGTGCGAGATCTTCCTGGCCAAGACGATCAAGATCGACATCCCCGTGACGATTCTACCAGCCCAGGGACCATTGCGACCGCTCAACACGCGTGGGCTGTCCATGGGGATGCAGCCGCCACATATCCCGCCAGGCGGGTTGGTGTTGACGCATCAGCAAAGCGGAGGTGGTGGCGGCGTGGTGCTGACGCCAGCGTCGTCAGCGTCTGGGTCGTCGCAGCCGTTCGCGCACTTGGTTGCCCAGCCGCCGCTGCCGACGATCGACCTCATGGCGTAACAACACACCAAGAGCTACGCAATAGAAGAAGAGCCGCTTATCTATCACGAACGACGCCCGGATGCCAACCCGTTGCGCTTCAACCAACTCAGTTATGAACCCCAATTCCCATCGATATATAAAAGATCTCAAGACCACCATCCACTCGAAGACAGTCGAGTATACTCCCCAGCGATGCTGCAGAAAGCATAGAACAAGACCACCAAGACCACCAAAATCAAGCCAACCAATCACCTGCAGCCAGAACGGAATGGCTCAGTATGAAGAAACAAAAAACAAGCTGCAGCTACGACCAAACGAGTGCGCGTGCATACGTCGGAATATGCAAAATCGCGCACACGATTTGTCTGCTGCAGACATTAGAATTAGCTTAGAACTTGAAAACTCACAGACGAAGCGAAGCGCTTGATAGTGAGTAGTATGAACCAAAATTTTGATATATATGAACAGCTTTGACATAGCCTCATTACAACCTTCTCTTTCTCCTCTGCAGCCATCGACAGCTTCGAATTGAAAGCAGAGTTGGTCAAATGCTCACTTCTTGTTTGAAAAATATTTTATTAAACCGTAGAATGAAAAGAGGGAAAGCAGCAGCAGCAACAGGATATCTGAAGTCTATCAAACGCTGCTGAACGCGATGCTTGCGAGGTAGTAGGACTTAGCTACCGGTAGCTAGTACTCCAGCCCTCTACCAGCCAGAGAGTATCTTCTTCGTCTTTGTCATCGCAGACTTCTTGCTGATTGTTTGGAGGAGACTCGCAGTACGGCTTGCGCTTGCTTTACTTTAGCTAGACTTCACGAGCAGCAAACAGCACTGCAGCATTTAGTCATCACCATGTGCCACCTCTGCTTACATGGACGAGTCCTGCAGCTTGCGCGTGAGCTGCGAGACTTCCTGGTTGATTCTATTCGCGTTCGTCTCGACCCACTGCAGCGAGTTGTGGTGCACGTTGAGCACCTTCATGATCTGCACCACCGGGTTGCTCTCGTCCGCGGCCTCGTGCTGCGCCTTGTTGAGCTTCTCGACCGTCTCCTTGAGCGTCGTCGACATCGAGTTGAGCTGCTCGTCAATGTCCACCGACAGCTGCAGCGTCTGTTCGCGCTCAATGTCCGCGGCCACCGGCATCTGGTCCTGCGACTCGTACATCTTGTCAATGCTGTTCTCCAATTGCTGGAACACAAACAAACAAAGTTAGAAGGACAATGTCAGCCATCCGTTTCGAGCCCTTCAAATACTACTGGAGCATAGTGCACATACCTCGAGCGTGGACTTAAGCTCCATCTGGTAGGCGAAGATCGTGTCGAGGTTCGTGTCGAGCTCCTTCTGCGCGACCTGGATGCGGCGCACGTCGCTCGCGATGTCGCCCAGCTTCTTCTGGCTCTCCATGAGCTCGCTGTCCCACATGCTCACTTTCACCGCCTCCGTGGTGAACGTGTCGGCGTTCTTCTCCAGTTGCTCGCTCCACATGTTGATAATGTCCTACAGAGAGAAACAAGCAGTCAGTACTCACACATACATAGACTACCATAATAACACACAATAACTCCACACTTCACGCACCTCGATAGTCTTGCCCATGTACTCTGCAGGCGGCAGGTCCGTTGGCGTCGGCGTCGCGGTGTTCAGCGCTCCACCACTGGTGCTGCTGGTGGCGGTCGAGCTCAGCGAGCCTGTGGTCGCGGCGCCGCTGCTGCTGTTGGCTCCGCTCGAGAACGAGAACGACGACCCTGTGGACGCGGCTGGCGCGGCCGTCGTGCTCTTGCTCTCTTCCGCAGTGCTGCCGGTGACGGTGGTATTAGCGGCGGTCGTAGCCCCCGTGCCAAACGAGAAAGACGACCCCGCTGCTGGTGCTGCTGGCTTCGCCGCCGCCGCGCTGTTGTCACTGGGCTTGCCAAAGCCGAACGACATGGTCGACGGCGCTGCTGGCTTTGCCGCACTGTCGTCGCTTGGCTTGCTGCTGCCGCCGAACGAGAACCCGGAAGTCGTTGAAGACGCTGGCTTTGGCGCAGCGGCGCTGTCGGTGGCGCCACTGAGCGAGAACGCCGGCACCGACGGCGCCGTTTTCTTTGCATCACTGTCAGTAGAAGTCGCGCCAAACGAGAAGCCCGACGGCTTGGACGCCGCACTCGCGCCTAGAGAGAAGCCCCCGCCAGTGGTGGTACTGGCAGCCGGCGCCGCAGCAGTCGAAGAAGACGCCGCAGGCGCGCTGCTTCCGAACGAGAAGCCACCGCCAGTTCCAGTCGAAGGCGCCGCCGCCGCTGGAGCTGCTGCTGGCGCCGTCGACGCGCCACTTCCAAACGAAAATCCGCCACCCCTAGTCGACGCAGTTGGCGCCGTGCTCGCCCCCGTGCCGAACGAGAAGCCACCGCCAGTCGCTGGAGCCGCAGCGGAAGACGCGGCTGGAGCTGCTGCCGTGGAGGAGCCGAAGGAGAACCCGCCACCAGTGGAGGCTGCTGGCGCTGCCGTGCTCGCTGTAGAGCCGAAGGAGAACCCGCCGCCGCCACCGGTAGAAGACGCTGGTGTGGAGCCGAAAGAGAACGACATGCTGCTGCTACTGGTGTGTGCTGTGTGCTGTGGGGTCTCTCTCCTCTATCGATCTTCTTCTGCTGCTGCTGCGCGCGTGCGTCCTTCCGCTAATTGCTTCTGGTCGCTTTTTTTGGCTTGGGTTTGGTTTGCCGCCTTTGGTTTCCACCGCTTTTGCTTTTGCTCAAAACAAAAAGGTGTTTACTCATGAAATGAGCCGAGCTGAGCCGAGCCGAGCCGGGTTCTAATAAGATGCTCAAACCATCCAAAAGAAAGATGAGAAAGGAAAGGCTCAGCTAAAACCGCTCAACAATGTGTCAAGAGCCTTTTGTACCAAGGTTGCTATATGAAGCGTCTCAACACATTGTGTGGAGTTTTATATTTCTGAAGCAGTTGTCAACAATCTATCAAGATACCTTCAAGCAACAATGCTTAATAAAAAAGAGTGAAATGAACATAAACGAAGCTTGACAGATTGATGAACAGAGTCGACTGCGTATACTTGCATGATCTTCACACAGATAAACCGAGAGATGTGATGCCAGCAGAATGATAATTCTGCTGGAGAACACAGCGCACGCATGCGCTCCAAAGCCGTGCATCCATGGCAAGCTCGCAGCACATTGTTGTGTGAAATTGCTTGGATCCATACTACGTATTGCTGCTGCTGCATATAATGGCGTGAAGAGAGTTTGACTTGCGTGCCTTCCTTCCAGAAGGAACTGCGCCTATGATAGCTTCCCGTGCATGCGTTTTGCTTTTCGCTCCTCTCCTTGCACTCGCAAGTCTTCCCCGCCGCGAGCTATCGCTTCTCCGCTCTCAATTTTCCTTCTCATTCTCGCATTTGCTCTCTGGCACGCACGATGAGCATCCTCTCCAATTTGTGCGCCAATTCCAAGCGCAAGCGCAACCCCCCGACACCTCCTTTCGCTGACTCGACCCTGGACTGGGCCGCTACGCTCGTTATCTACTTCGGCTGTAACGTTCAAGATGTCACGCTCGCCCTGAATGTGTCTGCTTCTTCTCTGTGCGCCCGCAAGACAGCGCACCAAGAGACTTCCCCTGGTCCCACAACGAGCGAGCATGCGCCGACCGCGAACGAAATCAAGCGCACCCAAGCTGTCATTGCGAACATCACGGGTGCCATGTTGTCCTACGCGCCGCCCTCGGTTGAGGTGCTCCTCTTCCCAAGCCACGACCGCAATGCCATGCCACGACGCTTGCTGCAGCATCTCAACAACGCTACGACAAGCATCGACATCAGTATGTACATGCTGACCCATCCGGACATCACGGCTGCCGTGCTTGCTGCTCATGGTCGTAGGGTGGCGGTGCGGATCGTCACGAGCCGCAACACGTTATAGTTTCGGAGGTCCCAAATGCAGCGCCTCTTCGACGTTGGTATCCGGATCAAGGTCCGCAAGAAGAAGAGCCACGTGACACACCACAAGTACGCGCTCGCCGACAGGAAGATCTTCATCAATGGGTCTTTCAACTGGACTGTTCGGGCGCTGACGAACAGTGAGAACATCATCGTCTGGACCGGTGGTCCGCTCGTGAACATCTTCCTCAGATCGTTCGCGAGAGACTGGGGGATGCATGGAGAACTCATCTCGAGCCACTTCACCAAGTACAAGACAACGCTGTGCCCACACTGTGTGCTTGTAGCGCTCGACGGAAGCATGATGTGGTCACTACCACATCTCCTGCTGGCCTCCTCTTTCAGATTTGCGATCTCTTTTTCTTTAGTTTTTTGGAGCCACAAACTAACAGCACTTGTGTTGCTTAAATATGAACAACAACAAAATACTTTGTTTCCACGCAAAAAACAACAATTGGAAAGACAAAATCCCGCCCCCAAAACTTTTTGTAAGGTTTTTGGATGCGGGATTTTGTCCCAAAACCTTTTGTTTATTCTTCGCACGTGCGGCCGAGCGAATTCGTGATGCGCTGCGTGCGATGGCAGCGCATTCACGAATTGCGCACAAAGATCATGCGTCACATCGCGGTCGCCGGAGCGTCCTCCGTCGCTGAGCCCGGCGATGAAAGCGCGAATTACCTGTTTGATAGTGGAGAATGCGCGGCTGAGCGCGAAGGCCATTATTGACAGCGAAGGTCTGACGGTCTCACAGAATACCGTCAGAAAGGTAATCATGGACAAGTCGCATATCCCTACCGAGAGCCCCTCCGGCATGGAGGCCCTGAACGCAATTTGCAGTGCTCTCGGAACGGCGCGAAAGAAAATTGTTATGTGCATGTACATCTTCACTAATGTGACGGTAAGAGCCTATTTACTTGTTGAACGTTGGTGTTGTATTGATACTCACGTTCGCGTCTGTGTTATAGCTCGCAAACGCGCTTCTTGATCGTGCAGGCAGAGGCGTAGACGT